>KN886357.1:0-16376 GCA_000934455.1 Apostichopus parvimensis
ATTTATCATTACATGAAGAATTGCGTGATTATTTTTTGGAATACATACTTTTTTAGTAGTCACATATTAGTTGCCCTGCTTTGATACATGTCTGTGAGAACATCAAGTATGTGACATTGTGAATTGTTACCATCGGTAGGTGATAAACTCAACGCTATATATATGGTTTCTCCAAAATAGATATGTACAACTAACGGGAAATAACTCTTACATCATTTGATGTCTCTTTATATAGCTGACAGAATCTCTATAACTGGTGACAATTCAATGAATCACATTCTTGTCATGAGTTGTGATGAATAACAAAGAATGGTTGCTAACCGATGGAGGCAACCCGCTCACGCTCTAGTCTACAGTAAACAATACAGAACATGAATAATGTGAAGCCAATTAGAACCATGCTGAAACAAGCCGTTGGCATCAAGTTTCTGCCGTACAGTATTAACATGTGTAGACACCAACACCCTCTCGACGGGTTTCGATACAATGAAGATTAATCTATATCAGATATTACCTTTACCAGGAACGATGCCCCAACCCACGTGATTCACCTATGGTGACGGAATTCCAAACTCGTAAAAGCTTTCAGCGACTAGTACACCACCAATCGCCAATTTGCTGGGTCTGAAAAGGTGACATAACCTTTCCGTTTCGGAGTAGCTGTTGAGTCAAGGACCAATTTCCATGTTATAGGTCTGACATGGTTTGTCCATAAGTAAATTAAAAGAAGTTATTGGAAAGGTCGGTTTGATTTTCATCTAGTACACATTCTTATTTACTCTGGCTTCCATATGTCATCATGCAAAATGATATCCTTGATCACCTCTCATGTGATCACGTGGGTTTCAATTGAAGATTTAATATCCCAGGGCGCTATTGCGACATTCTCACGTCGATATCACATCGTCTGGGTATCTACCGAAGACGGTTGGTATTAATACATTGGAAGATCAAATAACCACAAAGTTATACTTTAAAACTGCGGTACACGTGTTACTCAGCATTTGCTTATAGAATATTCGGGAAGGAACACATGTAGTGGTGACGAAAAGAAGATCTTTTATCTCTTGTAACGAGAGAAGCTTCGTTCAAAGTAACTTATTCATCTACAGTAGATCCACATTGCTATATGTGGGACACTATAGAAAACCGCACGTGCCTTACTCTACTGGAATGCAAGTCATCTAGGCTATGGCTGATATCGTTATAATGTATTGAGGCAGTTGGTATAGGATAGAATCATTGTAGATTCACAGTGAACGAAACGACACCAGAAGTTAGTTTTGCGTTCAAGAGAATAGTGTTTAGACGCATTTAAAACGACGGTGGTAATCTTTACTTCCAGAACTTGCCATTTTTCATCGCTTTCATTATTGTTGAGATCGCGTATAGTTTGAACAATAACATGTTTGATTGGTAAGAAAGGTGACCGTATAGTGAATAAGAACCATACAAGTGACAGTAATAGCCTATGGAAAATAAGGAACAAACAATCAGAAAGGAACCTCTTCCATAAGATTTCATTTGTTTATGTTTACAATTTGATGTCTGAAACCTGAATAGTTTACTAGTCATTTTGACCCATCTTGGAGAGATTTTCAACTTCGTTTCGTCAACTTTACTTCGACAATTGACATGGATTCCATGAAAAGAAAAGCCATACAATACACAATTACATTTGTAGGCCAGATCCTACTCATTATTTTGTACACTGTGATGGGGGCGTTGGTCTTCAAAGCGTTTGAATTACCACAGGAAGAGTTGACTAGGAATCAAATCATCGCTGATACGCTTAGCAACCGCTCGATCATGGTCGAGAAGCTTCAGAATCTTACGAATGAATATTATTTCACTGATCGAGAGAGCTGGCGAAGAAGGGTCAATTGGCATTTAGCTAAAATGGAGGTTCGATTGGGACTAGATGTGAAGGAGTTACAGACGTCCGACGAAAGAAAATGGAGTTTCTCCACTGCTCTTTTCTTCTCTGCAACTGTTATTACAACAATAGGTATGTAGATAGTGTGTAAATAAGTTGTGAACTAAAAGTAGGAATAGTAAGAAAATATAGTATACAACTGTCGCCAGTCAGAAACTACTGTGCCTTTGCATACCTTGTAACCAGAGAGTAGTGGTTAATTGACTTTGAAATAAAGAATTGATTTCTTTGTTAATAACTTCATCCAAGTCAGTTTTTCCGTTGCTCATTTACTCAATTAAAACAAAGAAAACTAAACCACGTCTTTGATTTTGTAACAAAAAACAAAACAAAAAATCGGGGCCAACCTGTACAAGATACTGTCATATTCAAACATTTATGGTACTCGATGGGCATATAACTGCAGGTAACGTCTTTTAAAAAATGAGCAAGCAAAATGTGTTGAATTGTTTTCAACAGCCAACAGCAATGTACATTGCCGTTCCTTGTTGTCGAAAGCATTATAGAAAAAAAAAATCCAACTCTGCTGGGATGATGGTCAAACGTGGGTGAAATCCTTCCACAGTAGACCGCAGCTTAGCAAGGAAATTTTTACAGTAAACTTTTATCGAAATTTTAATAAAACATCTTATGAAGAAAATCAATCTTGAAGAGTGTCAAACATTTTCTTAGTAAATGGAAACAGAACTCGATAAGATTGTCCATCTATCAGTGTGTGATATGCACAACCATATCGCTATACATCTCGTTATAACGTCTACTGTGTATATATGTAATTAAGTGTAAGCTGTTGCTTACACCGAAAGCATAAAAAAGATGTCTCTTTGCTTATCATGGTCAGTGGATTTAGTATAGGTTTTATTACAGACTCCGTAATTCTATTTCCTTGTCACAATTCACTTGAATTTGTAATCAGGTCCGATCATCCCCACTTAATTTCGTGAACGTTTTTTTTAACGTTGAATGTGCTTCTGAGGGATTTGACCATATCCGTTTTAGCAGGTGCACATAGAGTACATATGCTCGTTGTTCGTCTCCCCGCCCCCCCCCCCTCCTCTCCCACCTTACATCCGATTAACCCAGAGCTTTTCCTTGTCTATAGCAGTCGGTTAGAGTTATCCGACTCCGTGATCAGATGGTTAAGTGGGGACGCTTGTGGAGTGTGTATAAAAGCACGCTGTGTATACAGCGTCAGTCATTTAACATCTTCACAGTGTGGTTCTCATGCCTTGTAACGGCAAAAAAAGATTAACATAGTTAAACATGTTGATAGACATTTTGTGCACTTTGGGGCACAATATGTTTGATAACTTTGAAAAACTTTACCACACTAAAAACATCGTCTACTCAGGGCGCAAAATGTTTTTGGGTTGATCATCCGAAAGTATGACGTCATACTCGTGACCAACTACGTTGCGACCAATAATGTATTGATACACATAGCCTATACTCAAGTCCCTAATTTAATACTTCCATACAGAAAAACGTTATAGGCAGTGATACTCCTGGATAGAGAGTCATCTTCTACATGTTCCCTAAATGCAACAACGAGACGTTTATAAGTTGACTTTGTCAATGATAAGTCGAATTGTTTTTAGGCCTAACCGTTCACCAAACCTGTCGTCTGTAGTGTAAGGAGTTTTCAAAGTAAAGAAACATTAATTTAAGGAAAATTACATTCCACGTCGAATTACGAAAGGTAGTAAAATAAGCAAAGGAATAGTACTCACCGAAGGTCTAAACTCACGCCTAGTCGCTTCTTCTGTTGTTGTCAGGGACGGTATTGTAACAGAATGGTCAGGATCCTATACCCCTGTAAATTAGGAGAGAGTGATAACGTAGAGAATCGTCTTTAGGAGTTATACAGCAACAAATGTATTATTATAACTCATTCTTATCTCGGTCTCCATTTCGCATATAATCACAGTGGAAAGAAATAATAGAAAAACAATGGTAAAACTTCTTAAATAAATTACACTTTACCCTAAATCCGTTAGTAAAATGAGCCCCAAACAATACAAACTAATAACACAACTGTTCAGACGGTCCCTGAATGAGGAATTCCTAAGTATACAATAATAAGGGGGTTCCCCTAGTTAATACCGACTGCGCATGCTTAGAACAATGTATAGCAACCGGCGCTCAACCGTACGTCCATGTTCATCCACAACCTTTTGAATTGACTTTTATAGCGGTTGAAATAATTCTGGTAAAACACGTAATTTTACATCCAGGTAAAACACACATGTCATAAATTAACCTCGAAGCACCCTAGCACTAGACTATCATAAGAATAACTAATGAAAAAGCTGAATTACTAATGAAATATAACAAACAATACTACGTATTAGTGGCTGCAAGTGCAGGCGATCGTCGCCTCCTGGACTATACTTACATGCACACTAAGTTATAACATTAGGTCTGCTAATAGCGACGATTTACTTCTATCCTGATATTTACTACAGTTGAGAGTCACTGAGTCTGATTTACCATTAGTTAGGATAGTAACATGTTTAACATTTAATGATTAGTTTATTGTTTGTTAAATGACCATAAATATTCATCAACCTACCTGTAAATAGGAGAGAGCGATAACGTAGAGATCCGTCTTTAGGCGTTATACGGCAACAAATTTATTATTGTCGCGCGCCCTCTTATAGCAAATATTTAATAGGGGGGGGGGGGGGGGTCGGGGGGGGGATATAAATCAACCCTGTTAAGGTATATACGCCGCGATCTTCTGCCATACAAAGTCGATTTTTTTCAGATGCAAATAGTCGTAAGCATTTTAAACATTGTCGAAATTTCGAGTTTCATATATTGAACAGAATATCGAGAAGAAAGTGAAACTTTTGAGTAAACAGTCGACGTCTTGAGACGAACTAGTCGATATCTGAGACATTTAACAATTCGCGCGATGTGTCATTTAACTATCATAAGCATAAACTGAAAATTTTAATATAATTTGTGGTAAGAATTTATGTTACCATGTCACTAGTAAACCAGCATAATAATAGACATCGCTTTAAGATACTCTCCATTTCTGTGAACCTGACTACAAAAGTCTGACGTCACGCGATTACGTAACCTATACCGTCATTACCTCATGTTCTCCAATCAAATGCATTGTTTGTAACTGCTTAAATGTGCACTCCACTCTGCTCGTTTTGCGTGTTGTACATCAGCGGTCCGTAACTCGTTTTGGCCCCGAAAAGCGGGTCGTAAGGATTTTCCAGACGTCGGAAAATTTATCTACAGTTTTCGAACCTGGCTTACGGAGATCGATGGAGTTATATTTTAACCTCGAATCCATATATCATGCTATCTTTCATGCATTCTGGTCATCGATTCGGAAGGGCGGGGGTCTGGTGGGTGGAGGTCTGGTGGGTGGGGTCTGGTGGGTGGGGGTCAGGTAGGTCGTGGCTCAGTCCTGATGAAGGATTCAAGGTCGTATACTACATAACGTTTGGGGGACCGCTGCTATAATTGCATCAATACAAAACAGTTACATGAATTGATCTTGTATAAGATCAAAACACTATTGCACATTGTACTTGATATCTCTAAAAATGAACACATTAACTTTTATAGAATAATTAATTTTTGTTGGTCTATGATACATATTGCTTATAAGAAACTTCGTTATACTTGCCACTATACTTGGAATTTAGCAGTATGTCCACGGGATATATCGTACCGTATACACAGTGCACGCATTTGGTATAGGTATGGCCGACAGCTGCTTTTATAATATGATGTTATTTAACGCTGGAAACAAAAGCTGATGTAGGATGGTGGATGGCATTTGAACAATCTATACCCCTGGATCATTTAAGTTAACGATTAATTGGCTGTAGCATTAACTGCCGGTAAAGTATAATAAAGTCAGGTTTGTTTATGACGGTATTGAGTTAAAACTTGGTATGAATACGTGCTGACATCGACGTTAAACTATACTATAGAATGTCAACAGGTTTACCTTCGGCGAAAATGTGCAAGGTTGGTGAAGGTGTGAAAAAATAGAGAGAGAGATAGATAATGATTGTCGACGAAAGGTTTAAGCTTACTAAAATATGTTGGCGTAGGAGAAATGTCAAGTTATGCATACCACACGTAAAGTCAAAGTTCACGCGAGCGTGCGGATTTGAAGGAAGCGCATTCTTTTCCATTTAATCCAATGATTTATTAAAGTGATCAGAAATAGTTCTGTTTGATACGTCAAAAGAGATAACGGGCTAATTGATTTAATTTATTATTATCAAATATTTAGAAGTTTATTTGAAGTGACTGAGCGATTTTCAGGTGATAAAAGCAATATCCGTAATAGGTTTAATTTAGAGTTGTAAATTAAATCCAATGGTTTGTAACTCTGCAGAGTAGTCAATTACTTGGTGCCCAAGCTACACATCGGTGGTTGGTATTTAACTATTAGGAGGAGGGAGAGGGGATGGGGAGGGGATAACAAAATGTGACCTTTGCTCACATGATAATTATATTTCCAATCAAAACTGATAAACTCGGGTAAATATGAAACAATGAGACATTTTACATTATTCACGTTTTTGTTCATTCCTTTTTTGGGGGGTGGGTAGAAATAAATATTTTAACTTTGGGGGGACCAGACTCCGGGGGCCAAGTTGATAAAACTATTCGTCCCCACAGTGGGCAGAACCGGAGGATTGGGGGGGGGAGATTCCTGTCTCGACGGTGAGCTCTGCAGGTTTGCTCTATGTTATCCGTACCACGAATATGTTATCTTATGTGCCTCACCATGCAGCCGTCATTAAACATTCTGTATCCGTTTCTTTCCCACTATGATTGTTATGAAGACCTTTCAGGTTCTGTCATTAAATCCCATCTGTTACCGTAAAGAATGTGTAATGTAAACTTCTGGGAGATGATGCTTCCTCCAAAACTCAATTGAATATTAAAGATGATAGGTCGTCTCGTGATTTTAATCAGGTAGCTGCGGTTAACGACAGTGGAAATAATCTTTTGTGTTGTCATAATGATAGCCACAATGCACCACTTATGCAAGTGTGAGCAGCTTCTATACTTATTCTTTAAGTTTTACATGTAGACAACAATATATACTTTACTTTAATTTACGATGCATTTACGATGCTATTTAATTTCCCAACTTCTACTCTCTGCAATCATAATGCAAACACGTAACCATGCACATTTAAAGAAATACTCAGGTGGCTGCATGGGGTCGATCGCTCAACAAGAAAAATCATGGACTAAATTTGACGTCTCCCGCTTAAAAACCACAGCTTCATAGGAATTCGTGTGGCGAAGTTATGAATTTTTTTTCAAACTTGGTGATAGTTTTGGAAATTAATGCATCCGAGAACAGCAGAGTAGATGATACCATCATCAGAGCAATTAAGCTTAAGATGTTTTGGTTGTTCTTTTTTAATATTTACATAATTCATCGACAGATGAAATTTATATATATCTGCTAAAGTTGCATTTTGTTGGCTCGTAAAACACAGAGAACATTTACAGGTAAACCGCGTATTTTACAATGTGTCACATTTCAAGGAACACTAAGCAGGTTTTAATAGGACGGTAAAGCGTTTAACTAACATCAGCCATTATGACATCGTAGGCCGCACGCTGTGATCTACTTTCTGGAGTATAACAGCTCGGGTTTGAAGAGTCGAAATATGTCACATTAAATTAACAATTTCTCGACCTAGGGAAACGAAACGTCTCTTTGAAGTAAATGTTACATTTTCAGCAATCCCGATATTCCTCTATTAGGACAAGGAGAGATATATATCCTAGCATTGTTTGTGTATTTCATCCCGTTGTCAAACACAATCCCAGAAACGGCTTTTCTAAATCCAATTACCTAAAATGCTAGAAACAGAGGATACACGGGTAAACTTTGAAACAATAACAGTGTTCGTCAGTCGAACGATTGTTTATAACTTGCATTGTTACCAAAGTACAAATACAGATTTAACCTTTCACTGCAGAACCCGATAAACATCATGAACTGCAAGGCAGCGTTTTGGTAAACAGATCATTGTCATCCTCTGTTTATAGTGAACGTATCATGCGTCTGCTCATAAAATAATAAACACTAGTAAGGTTTACATCTCATAGTAGTTGAATACTAACAAAGCTCAGTTTTACATGATCCCAATGGTATACAAATGCCAGCTCACATCTGCTGTTAAGAACTAGGATTACATCGCTATCAAAATAATTCTTCACCTGTGGCATGCAAGGACCTGATGAAAGCTGGAAACTCAAAGTTTATCAGTTATTTGCTCACAAGTATATGTCAAAAGTCAGATAATTGTCATTCATATTAAAACTTCAACAAGTATTTTAGAGCCCATCGCAAAACAGTTTTACTCCACATTCATCCTTCCAAAAATACATACAATGTTGAAGAGAAAAAAAAAACGTCTGGCGAGTATGCGTGATCAATTTTTAAAAATTCGGGGAGAGTAGGGGAAATTCACTGTATAGAAGGCGTGGTTCATGGGTAAGGAGAGTGGGGGGGGGGGGCTCCGCTTTGCACATGAAATTTCAGGAAGTTAACAAAAAAATAAGACGTTTGTTCCACCCTCTCGTTCGAATTTCGGCTGACATTATTCTTTACAAATCTTTATAATTTCATTCATTACAGTATTGTTATTCCAATTAATTTGCGACTGTGGGTCATTCAATGGCTGGTCATACAGTTACATGAAAACACGTTCACGTATCGTTCTCTCTTTGTCTTTACCATCCTTCCTTTCCTGTGGTCGAACAGAAGTGATGAAGATTTCAATATCGTGTCCTTCTCTCGAACCCAATGCACGTCATATCACATTACATAAACAGCTGAGACAGATATCTGGAATGAATCAACAGACATTGCGATCAACCAGATAAGACTTTCCCCGCCAGCCTGCAGGGGTATTTCCATCAAGCCCTCATGTCTGTTTGTCTAATATCGACAAGTTAATCAATGTAATTACAGGCACAAAACATTCTTCCCTTGACATTGATTGAGGTCATAAAAAAGAAATGGCTGAAGAAGATCATACCACTAACAAGACCTCCCGTGATAATTAATCAAAGTAACCACACCTTTGAAGAGGTTACATACCTCCTGGATGATGCCTGCAGGATGATGTGAAAGATAATCTATCCATAGGACGAGAGATTGCGCACGTACTACAGTGAACGGACAATGATATCTGTGTTCACAAGTATTCATAGTAACATCAAATGAACAAGACTGCCATCGTTAAATTTGTGGTATATTCACATCATGCTTCTAATGCTTTATATTGTTGAGCTCATAGTACTTTTAGGTCTTCTTGTTTCAGTTAAGGACATTACTGAATGCACGTAAAAGACAAATTCTTAATGAATTACGTACGACTGTTGTATATTTACAGAAAGCAGTCATGGGTAAATTCCCATTTGAGACAGTTAGCTGCGTCTTATATCAGCAACTATTGAACTAATCGATCACCATTATGTATGGCCTGCATGTAACAGTACATTGCGGCGGTATACAACCATTTTAGAGAATTGTTATAATTGTTTTCGCTGAAGTGAAATATAAGAAATAAAGTAATGTTAGCCAAAGAAGGAATGGTTAACAAACAAGCCTCTGCGCGACAAAATGTTTAAACAGAAATCAAATCAAGTTACTGAAGTTACTTAAATTAATCTTAAATATGATCTTATATTTATACCAAAGTCGGACCAAGTCAATTTGTTTCGTTTCACACTTTTTGTTTTTTCCATTTTTGTAAATGGAAGAATAATTATTTCTTTATAATTATTGGGATTTGTCATGTAGAGCAATTCCGTCTTGTTAGAGCTGATACATTAACTTATGACGAATGAATCCACAATCATGAAATATAAGTGTAATCCTACAACATGAACTTAGGTGACATATTTGTTCTCATTTTTCCTTCCTTCTTCAGGTTACGGACATATCGCCCCTGTTACTGTAGCCGGCAGGATTTTCTGCATGGCTTACGCAATCTTTGGAATCTCGCTCCTGTTGCTAGTTCTTGCAAGTATAGGCTCTCTGTTGGCTCGAGGTGCCACGTTAACATATCGTATGCTGCACGGCAAGATAGGAACGATGACCATAGGAAAGAGGAAGAAGAATAACAGGCAAGACGCAGAAAATCGAGCAGAATTATACCAAAGGCAAAACGGTGCCGCAGCAGTACAAGAGGAACACAGAGGCAAGGTTATAGATGACATCTGGGGAACTGTTCGCTTCGACAAAAATGGCAAAATGATAATGCCCGAAGATGCTTCATCCAAATCCCCTCAATCTTCTACTACTTCCAATGATGAAAAGGATCCTCACGGGCCTCGAGTCAAGTTTCCCGATGATGATGATAATCGTAAGCCGAAGCGAAATGCTGTAGGAGATGCTTCACCGCATCATCGTTCGCAACCTCCCACACCAGGGCCTTCGGAAGAGGACGAAGTAGAAAAGAGCATCGGTTTTGGAGTCACGGATGAAAATGTGGAGGAGGAAGAGGTTAACGTCCCCCTCTACGTAGTCCTGGTTTTGGCGTGTATCTACATTGTACTATTGGCAGGTACGTTGCTTCTCTGGGAGGACCAATGGGATTTCTTTGACGCGCTTTATTTCTCCTTCGTCACACTAACGACGATTGGGTTTGGTGATTTGGTTCCTCAGCATCAGAAGAACTTGTTAGGATGTACGTTCCTCATTATATTAGGCATGGCTATCATATCTATGTGTATCGCGCTAGCGCAAGAATTCATTATGAGGAAGATAGCTTGGCTTAGTCAAAAGGTAGGTGTAGCGCTGGTACGTTCATCTTCGGGAAAAGATAATTCACAAAATAATGAATCATCATATACATAATCAGCTTTCAAAAAATTAGTTTCATGAAATATGATCAACAATTTCAAAACGCCTCTCTTTTGTTATAATCATGCTAAGCTTTCGAGTTGACACACAAACACACTGTAGGCTTGAAACATTTATCTTCTTTTGCAGAGTATATAATCAATGAATGCAAGAGTTCAATGGTGATCGTAATACTGCTCTTTAAATTGATCCAGACAGTGATATAGAGTAGTTTTATACCACCATGATATCGTTCCTCTTTAATTATATTAATTGAAGTTGTTCTTGACATGTTATAACTACAACTGCAATTAACATTAAAAGCTTTTTATCGCAGTGCTTGGTGTGACGTGGCATATCGTGATTTATATCGGTATGCAGGCTTCATCGCGCATGCGTGTTGTATTTTGAGATTGATAAAGAGGTGCAGTTGCTCTCCGTCGTAAAGACAAAAAACACGCACATTGGTTTCTTGTCGTTGTAATTGCAAGAAGCTTTTTTAAAATTCGTAATGACTGTTATTAAACTAGTTGATATGAAGTTAAACCATTGTTTTATATTTAATGTGTACATCCACAGAGGAATATTTGCAAAGCTATCTCATTTGATCTATTTCAACAGTTTGATTAGAATTTATATTTATATTTAATTTTCATTTTATTCATAAAACTTATTAATCCTGAAATATATAGGCAACGGTAAACAAAATATATACATCGATAAAAGTGAGGGGAAAAAACCTCAGTCATAATATAATTCGTAGTACGCATGCGCATGTCATGAGCTGGTTATGAGTACATATAAGAATATAATGCAGAGGTATTCCTTATCGAAGGTCAAGGGTATTGTCTCTATACATGTGCTAGAAAGTGTCAGCTGTATCATAATTCCAATGTCAAAACACACCCTCACCTAATGCTAATTAGGCGGTCCCAATTAAATATAGTAAACTAACTACGGTACCACTAATATTTCGGGTTAATACTAATAACGTCTAAACTTTCACTGTGATGATGTGCTTGACTTTGTCATGTATTCATTAGTACAAGTAACATTAAAATTGCTCCCATATTTCATGAATGATTTTTAAGCGCTTAAGACTGATATATAAACATATTTGGGTTTAGTATTATCCTGCGAATTACGTTTTTTTTCCTCGAATGTGTACCATTTGGAAATATGAACCGGGTTACTATATTGCCCTACATTCCATGTAGAAGCAAATAGTGTCAAATATTAAATAGAGAGCATAGAAATATTGTTGCAAGATTTTAAATTCTTCACAAGAAATGTAAATAAATATATATAAATAGTGTAATTAATATTTTGTATGTAATTATATATTAGTAACGTAAGTGAACGTTTACATCTTACAACAGTAGCCTTTATACTGATAAGCGTATAGATGTGAACTTCTATATGGTTATATTTATATTTCAATATTTTGTAAGATTTAATTCATAAAGGCGATTTTTATTTTATTGCATGGAGAAGACGAAAGTAGATAAAAGGAATTCCTCTATCATCTTTTAGATAATTTAAATTAAATAATGTTCTTGATTCTACACTCGCTTATTAAAGGTATGTTGTATAGACCCCAAGTATAACACGCTACCACGGAAAAGTGTCTTGGGATTATGTTATCGACCTGTCTTGGTTGTAAACTGACCACTTTTTACCAATTAGGCTACAACGCCTCCGACATATAATTGTTTGTATGAGGGTCTTTTGTGTAAACGCTATATAACCGCTACACTGTAGACATGTAAGGACAATTTTTCGACACGGTGTTTATACAAATAGCCTCATGGTGTCAAGAAGCTATGCAGGCTAATTGTAGAGCCAGAGGTCATTTCACGACCGTGACAGGTCGATTACGTAAAAACAAAACTTTCCTAGCTATAGCGTATTGTATAATTGGGGCCAATAAAACTGATCTTTAAGCTGACATTTGCAATTGCTATCCTCATTTTCGTTTACCAATTGTAGTATAGGCCTATATAGAGAGAGAGGGAATAGTTGTATGTGTATGTAGAACATAACTTACCATCGTAAATCAATATTTGTCATTTCTATCTAACATTGATTTTAATGAAGTAATTTTAATGTTAACCAATTGGTAAATATACTATATAGACACTTTGTACGTCATCAACCTTCTAAATATTGCGGGAAATTCAAACAGCTGGTTATGTTTGCAATCTAGCATATCATGTGACACAAATTATGTGAGTAAGAATAATGTATAATGGTGCAATATACCTTCAAAAAATCATTTTGAAATTAATGTGATCGATCGGCAGTCGGCATTGCTATATATTCAACTGATTAACATTCAATCACATGTAACCGTTTGAGTGACAACAAACACATTGAAACTAGCGTAATTCACCTATTGCATAATCGTGAAACTGTTGAATGTGTGCAATTACGTAAGCTATATTAAATTATATGTAAACTATATGTTTACATTGATGGAAAACTTCAAAATGATATGCAACCATGCACATAGATGTTCAACACTGGTAGAGTGTGCTAATATTGCAGAACATTGTAATATGCGAAAAGCTAAGTTCCTGTTGCAATGGTATTTCCCGCGGAAATAGTATCCGTCTGCTTAGCATTTCATACTTTTGATTAGCCTATATTTGAACACATGAGGTATGAGCGTGGCCTGCTGATTAGTCTACTTTCCAACATGTGACCTTATAGTCGTACAAGTAAAACAAAAGAAAAACCGGAAAGGAATATTTCGTAACAATGAAATATATGGCACGTAGAGTACGCAGACATAATGTAAAAACGGCTGTTCCTTTGTTTCTAACAGTATTTTTTAATTGTATTATCGCGGAATTAGTATACAAAGCAAATTTGAATGCGTATGACTTGTTGCTATCAATATAGTATTTAAAAAAATGTGTCAGTGAGATATATGACTTTTTACATCAATTTCAAGATGCCTGCATTATTGTGTTAAGTAACTTTAATAAGAAAATATGTAGTGAAAATGCCGAAAATGTTTCAATATACTACAATTGTCGAGTAAAAAAAGTATAACGGTTGAAATATTCACGTTGTCTTTTGTAAAATTGTCTTTCAGCTTGTGCCTCTGTCATTGGTTTGATAAAAGGATAAAATAAATAATGATAAACAAAAGATAATCTGTGATATGTGTTCTTTTGCATTGAAAATTGCAACAACAACAAAATTAAATAAGTAGTTCATAAAATTGACTGGTTTTAGCCTACAGAGTGAGAGGCGAATCTGTTAAGTAAAGGGGAATCGTATACTCAACCATAAGGACCTATATATTTGAAGGTGGATGTGAATACCTCTTACAAACAGCTCAGAAAAATGTTCCTTTCGGGAAATATCGATGAATAAAAATTATGACATAGGATTGTCATTTTGTCATAGCACCGGGAAGCTGGAGATGAAATCTCTTATCTTCACTTTCCTTTTCCTTTATTTTAACTAATATTTTCATTTTAAAGCTAAATTGTATTACTCCGAATAACTATTCCGGTGCTGTATAAGATAACAAGTTTACACTTTATCATATATATATCATACACAAAGTTTTAGCTGGAGAAATACATGAATATTCAGTTACTTGTGGGTGTGTAAAGCCATATTTAGAATTGCTCAAGTATTCCATTTAGGTTATGAATTAATTAGGTAGATAATAATAAGTCGAACGTTACCTCTTTCTTAACATTTGGGGGAGATGTTCACCATCAACAACAATCGCAATATAAACATTCAATGAATCCTGCTGAGAATGTGTACACAACTTTTGTATGAACTCTCGAGAAACCTATAGTCCCGATTCGCTTGAATTTTATCTAATAGAACTTTCAGTGTATTTAGCAAACAGAGCTGGAACCTCCATTGATACTTACTCACCCTGGCTCTCATAATTTGTGTTGGCGAGTCTTGAACAATACAACAATGTCAAAGAATTCAACCGGGATATAATCGGGGGACTGTAGTTCCATTTTTGAAGAAGCAATAATAATATAGGTTACCTCAACGTGAAAAAGGAATCGTCAACACCCCCCCCCCCCTCCACCCACACACACAATTGATCAATGTCAAGATCGGTTATGACGACGAGTTTCTGAAAGTTCTAGCCACCCTGCTCCCTTTTCCGAACCTCAAGTTGGTCAAATTTCTTTCATTCCTTTCCCCGCCCCCGTCGGCTTCGGTACTAAGCCAACCTGACCCTTCCTTATAAACGTCCAAAATTCCTTTGTTTAGGTAATATTAGGCTACCAAAATGAGACACCTCAGTCCGGGGGGCTTCGACTTCTGGACCTTCATAGGGTTTTTATATAATGATCAATTAATCACTTTAACTTTCGTTTAGGGAGACACAAGATTGAAAAGTGCATTAGTTTGTTTAATAACAATAATTAGGTTGAGCAATTCTCGGTCAGTAGATTTGAACTGAACCCATCGACTATAAAATATCATAAATATCATAAATTAAAAAAAAAAACTTCTAAACATTGTATGTTTATTAGTCTAGTGTAAAATCGAAGATAATAATATAATCACAACTTATGGTTTTAACAGTTCTACATAATCAATCGAGTACAGCGTTTATGAAACACTTCATTTCCTCTAGATAAATAACAAATATGGTTTATCAATCGCGGTAATGTGTATACCATGCATCTCAAACCGCGGGCCTGATTGGTCTTACCGGTTATCACAATCCAAACATTGTCGTAAGTTCTATTTCAGATGAAGCGAGAAATATGAGAAACAGGTGTGTCATGTTTCTGTAAAAAATATTCATTACTTTGCCTTGGTTCAATCTAATGTAGGCCTACGGTACCATCTGTTAATTAAATATAAAATAAAACACTAATATGCAACAAGCGTAATGTATTCTTAGTCCAGAGGAAAAAAATATTTTGACTAATGATATAATAACGCGCATATTTGAGCAATTCCTCTCCTGCGTTTTTGAGATATTCATAATTGAAATAATCACAGTTCTTTTACCATAAGTGAACTATTAAGCCAACAGGTGCGATATCATAATTGCACAATGGGTTTCCTTATTGTTGTCAATTTATTGTTTTGACATTGGATTGGACAACTGTGGTTCTACCTTTACTTTAGGGATGTGAATTTATCTATACCCCAATGACCTTAATGTATTCATATGTTAATACAGTGACCTGCATCACGAGTTTGAAGAAGAAAATATGAGGAATATTTTAAAAAGAAACCTAAAAAAAATGGCAAGAGTCAATCTAATTGCTTCAACTTCAGTTTTGGTACAAAATATTAAATTATGTTACCTTAACAATGATACATAGGAATTAAATGCAAAAGTCACCGGGAGAATTATGTTCCACTTTCATGTGAGCCGAAAATAAATTGTCCTCTGTACTATCCTTTTTACATTATCTGACCTTTAGAAAGACAGAAAGCATACGGATAATGTTAGTATCATTTGATAATTTTCCATTTTTATTATAAAAGTGCATTGTAGTCACCATTCATGAGGGATCGATGCCACAGATCTGTGACCCTGAAATACTTTTTTAATATCGAATAAAT
>KN886357.1:16566-28581 GCA_000934455.1 Apostichopus parvimensis
ATGTCACACAACCGCTTTGCACCAGTGGTGAAGAATTGAGGCAACCATCTGTAAACTTGCGTCGACCGATTTCGAACGAACAACATTTTGTGATTACTTTTTATTTACCATTTATTCGATATTAAAAAAGTATTTCAGGGTCAGTATGTTCTGAAGGACTAAACTTGAAACAATAGCTGCTCTATTTTCAACGAGAGCAACAGCAATCGACTTGAACAAACATACGTCTGTTTTAACACTTGACCATTTATGCGGGTTTTTTTTTTTGTCAATTGACCAATCACATACTCGCAATTTCGTAGCAGTCACATGTCCAGATGCAGCTGTACAGATTTTAAATTTATTTCGAGCTTGTGTTTTGTAATGTCGCTAAGAAACGGATGCTAAGGCGGCATCTACTAGATTGTTTTCACGCAGAAAGTACTTCAAACATCAGTAAATGCTGCTTCTTTCTGTTTGTTTCGTTTGTAATTTCGATAATACAGTGCCCTTTCAATCTAGTGAACTCCAATGTGAAGGAATTTTAGAATCATTGTAGCATCACTCATTTGCCAAGATCAATGACAAAAAGTTAGGTTAAGTTAATAGTCGGAGGAATTTATAAACACTCAAACTAATTTCAGCCTGATGGTGTTATGGTGTTTGCTGCAAATAAATGCACCCCTTTCCATCAATAGTTCAAGAACAATCCAGAGGTTCGTGTACTATAAATTAGGTCTGCCTTCAATATTACAGATCGAACTGAGACACCGGTTTAAGATATTTTTAGTAAGCAGTAATTTTTGGAATTCTTTTTAATAAAACATGTTAAATCCCATCAGATAAATGTTTCTATGAAGAGTTATGATGTCATATGGTGACATCGTAATGAATTACGCATTTGTTAACAATTGAAGAAAAACAAACAGTTTTCAGACTTTTGTCTTTATTTTATTAGTGGAGGGTTTTTCTTCTCATCTGAGGGAATGGATCATTGAAAGAGGAACAGAGGGTAAAGCGATTAAAATTTGAGATGATCCATAGCTATCCTATCTTTGAGAAAACAGAGCTACTCTCGAATTGCACAGGTGCCGCCTAACGCATTAATCAATATCACAGTAGGACGCATGCGCTCATACTGGGTGACTAATGTCCCATCTAGTACACTGACCCAATTGCATCATTACGTTTTTAGCAGACCATGAAGTGGAAAGTGCTGTACAGACAACATTCACAGAAAGGAATGTTATCAGGCCCGTAGCCAGGCGAGGGCACGGGGGCCTTGGCCCCCCTCGTGCATATTACAGTGCTCACCCCCCCCCCCACCTCTTGGCAAATCGATTGTCTAAACGATTTAAACTACAAAGAGTAATCCTGGTATATTTTCTCATTCTCCTCTCTCCTTGTCACCCACAATGTCAAACAATTTTTATTTCTCAACAAATTGACCCATTTTCTACAATTTTTCAAGTGACCATAGCTTCCCAATAGATAGAGCTTATGGAAACTCTTTACATGTATCTCGATTTGTTTAATACGAAATAAGCTATAAAACAAGGAATGATGGTGTCTGTGATGATGCAAATGGATACATATAGGTGTCATTTGATGCAACCTTGCTTGAGCTTGATGCAATATTTTGGTGAACGCTCTACATGCGCAGTGGGGGCGCAGAGGGTCGCGCTCCTTTTTTCGCCGGCAAGAAACAAACGAACAATAACGTACGAAGAGAGCGTTGTGGTCAAGTGGTTAAGGCAGTGGACTGGTGATCTAAGGATTACAGGTTCGAGCCCTGGCCAGATCATTGCGTTGTGTCCTTGGGCAAGGCACTTTATCTCCATTGCCTCTCTTCACCCAGGTGTATAAATGGGGACTTGCGAGGTAACTTGTAAATATAGTTGCGTGCACCGGTTTCTGGCTGCACCCTATGGGAAGTCCCCCGGGGGACACGTGGTTGTGGTGTACTGTGGTGCCCCAGGAGAGATTGATTGAATTGCGCACACTTTGGTGTGTAGGTGTGTCAAGTTACCAATGACCAAGGCTAATAGCGCCTTTGAACAATTTCTGTTGACTTTGGCGCTATATAAATGTCCTCTGATAAAGATGATAAAGATAAAGTACAGTAGGTGTGATACGATATCCGCACAACTTCGACTATTGTCTATATTAAGACACGCTACTGAGAGATCTTCGTCGAACGATGAATTGTAAATTATGATCGATTAATGGAGTGTGTATACACACTGTGCTTAATTAAGATCGAGTTACGCTCCGTTAGTGTAAACACTACATGAATATTAATGATGACAGCAATGTTCTGAGCTGTGCCTTCCAGCAGTTCCTACATGTATTTCTTGTAGTACAAGTCAATTAACATGCTTCGTTGATTGACACGATCGTACAAAATATATATGAAAATAACTTCGTCGAATTAAGAATTGTTTAATGGAAAGAACCTATTTGGTTATTGGCATGAAGAGATGTGCGTAGACAGTAGCAACATTAAATCTTTAATCATCGTTCGAGGATTCTTTCGTAGTGTGTATAATATCATCTTTTTAGACTTGAAATTTTACATTTTAAAGAATTTTAATGATTAAAGTGGGATTTTTACTGTCTAGCCTATTCCGAAATTGCAGAGTGGTCACACTGCATAATATTGCACGATTCCATACAAAAATATCTCTTTGTGTACTTATCATGATTGCCAGATGCCAAGAAATCGCATGTAACAATGCTTAACTTCAAAAAATTTCCTGGGGGAGGACCCTCAAAAGCCCCGTCGAGGCTTTGCCCTCACGAAGTGTGACCCCCTCCCTTTCGCAAAGCCCTGTATACCTGTGCCTGCTCTAGACATACAAGGCCTTGTTATCACTTAATGCAGGGTAATCAGGATTTCTTTAACATTCTCAACTTGACAGCCACTGTTAGACTTAGCTGTTAGACTTAGACTAGCTCCAGATCCTGCAAATGAAGACGACCTGTTCCTCGAACTGAAAGTGGGAAAAGAATAGATTTTGTCGCAAAAGTGTGTACAAGAAGAAAATCATTAATAAAAACACTTAACAGATCTTCAGAAGTTCTTCGTATAGCAAACAATTATACAATAGTGAGTACGCTGTATACACCGTAAATATACTGCTATCTGTCCAGATCGTATGTACGAAACGACTTTTATTATTTCATCAAGTCACCTTGAATCATGCAAGGATTATCAATTAAATTGGCTGGACTGGTTAGTCTAACACACAGACTATAAGCCTATAGGTCACTTTCTCAGATGCATTACAAAATTCAATCGACAAGCATGCAACTTTACAGCCTCAAATTAAACTTTCATGATAAATGTTCCATCGACAAAGAGTGATCAATACTTGTAAAGATGACTTTAAATGAAGATTATAAGATTGAGTTATTCAGAGTTTATAAAAGAATGAATTAACATCAATCATAAGGCTTGAAATAAACGTTCCAGGAATTTAGGCATATGTTAAAGATGTATATCTTGTAAACCGGAGTAAATAAAGTAAAATTGCGAATACTCAAAATGTTCTTTAGCTTCCCGGATATTGACGTATATGAAGACCAAAATTATTCCCTAAAGGCATCCCTTAAACAAAACAACAACAAAAACTTTGTTTTGTCAAAGTGCTATGCTATAACACTTGCTTGCTTCAGTTAGCTTTCGTTAATGTTGCTATCGCTTTCTCGAACACGGAATGTAAGAATTGAAAAATTAATTCCATCATTATGGTTAGCGTCAGTTCATCTTTCATGTGAAGAAACTGCTGAACGATTCTGTTACAGTCTCTCATCATCGTTTAATGTAGCTTAGCAACATGGTTACGTCATGTTCGTGTTGTAGCCACTGATCTGTACACTGATCTGTTAGTGTACAGATCAGTGGTTGTAGCTGACAAGGCTAACTCGTGGTGTCTTTGTCTCCGTTGATTCTTTCTGAATCGATAGTCTTTTCTTTCTTATCCTTCGTGAACTTCGTATGGCTAAGAAAATCAGTATTCCTGCCGCCATGGAAAACGACACCGAAATTATCTTGAACGCCAAGTCGTATGAACCTGTGGCATCAAATATTGCACCTATGTGACGGAGATCGGAAACAAATGATCAAAGGTGTTATAGGTTAACTCTGATATAATGCGTACCGATTAACACACACACACACAAATATATATATATATATAAGGCTAAGAGAAGTCGGCTTTTACATTACTCTCTCGTTTTACCTGTTTCGCGACCCCAATGACTTTTGACCTGGATGTTTAGTATAAATTTGGTGAACCATCACCTCCAGAATAGTGTCACTAAGTTGGAGCAACATCTGACCTTTTGACTTAACATTTAACACAAATCAACAGTAATGTACTTGTGATCTAATAACTAACCTGGTGGGAGAGTACCAACGAGGTAGCTGAAACCTTGCAGGTACATCACTAAAGTTACCACATAGTCGGCATACTGGGAACCAATCAGATTAACTACCATATTCCAGCTCATAACGACCGTAGTGCTCCGTGCAAAGCCTAAACCTATAGAATAAAATGTAATGGTGATTGAGCACTGACGAAACAAGACGAAGTCTCAATTCAGTTATGTGATTCCCTATCTCAGTATTTACCCCTTTTACGTATATAATTATGAGAACCATAGCCCATGACTAACCACTGTAATACTAGTCTCATTTAACAGTGATGAGTGAACGCCTTGCATCCGTTACCATCATCACATGTGAGCATCCCATCTAAATATATACCTTTGCACATGACTTACCACTGTGATAGCAGTCTCATCTTATTAATGATTGAACACCCACATCCGTACCCTCTCATTACATATGAGCACCCACCTCAACATATACCTTGCCCATTACTTACCACTGTGATGGTAGTCTCATCATATTGATGATTGAACACCCACATCAGTACCCACTCATTACATATGAGCAACCCACCTCAACATATACCTTGCCCATGACTTGCCATTACTATACTTACTATAGTCTCACTTACAACTTTTCATGTTGTACCTTCCTCACATATTTAAATTTATATTCTTTACCATGCTTTTGACATTGAACAGAACTTTTCTATACTTGGAAGAATTCATACAAGATCTTCAAGGTTTGACCATTACAAAGTGTATTCCCATATTACTCAAACCAATTGATTTGTGGACGAGCTCGTTGTTAGTATCGTCATAGCGATCAACGGAAACTTATTACTGACTACGATCTAACAGAGGCGGCGAAAGAGCGTTCGATCCGAGAGGTGAGGAGGGTGGGGAGAGAGGCGCAAAACCACGACGGGTACTGAGATGTTGACTTTGATTTGAAGAGGAAACAAACAAAACACACTTCCAAAATTTGACCCCATGTGCATTTTAATCCACGAATAGCAAAATAGATATCCATAATAATCATACGTTTGTGTTATTCTACTTTCTAAAAATATTGATTATTGATCATTTTTAAGACTTTTCATTTATTGTCAATTATTTAAGCCATGCTTAAATTTCCGAAACATTGTTTATCCTCTATTCTCTCTATTCATCTATGAAGTTATCTTCTCCCAAAGAACTTAACGACTATACTAAACAAATTACTTACACAATGATGTGGTAACCAAAGGCCAAACGGAGACCAGAACTGAATATGAGAATGACACCAGGCTCAGAAGTATATTAGTACCAATGATGACGTAGACGGGTCTACAGAGAAAGTTTCCTCCAATCACCATGACGAATATTTTCGCGACAACATCTGACACATTGGTAACTGTCATAAATAACCATACGTCATCCAGGCTCAAACTTTCCAGGCTTTCGAAATGGCTTACCTGGGAAGGAAAGCGGGATTATTAATAATATTTAAGTCATTTAGCTGTAAAGATATATGTTTTGAAATTTGGATATAGTTATAACAAAATGACACACACACACGTACACGTTTTGACCCCTCCCTCAGTCGTGGACTTCCGGTCACCCTGGGGTACCCCACCATGGGTGACCTTCCGAGAGTAGCTACTCCGAAAAATAAACCATTACCATGGCAACTGTTGCAATGGAAACTAACACAGCTCAGTCTCCATAAACATGATCAATGACAATGCATATCTGTTAATAAACAATGGAAATGTTTGATGTTCGACTTACCATATTAACTTGATATATAGACAGCGCCGAAAATGTGAACAAATATGAAAGCGAAACAAGCCACGTGTCTGTGCGACTAATAAACGACTTCAGCCTCTCAGAAATCTTCCCCCGTTTCACAGCATCCCCGGACGAACCGCAATTCTCTACACCAGGCGGGTCCCCTTTCTGTTCAAAAGTTTCATCTTCTTTCGTATTTTCAAAAGAGGGATTGGAATAACTTTCTGGAGGGACTTCTTGATTAAAAGACGCATCGGAGAGTGAGTTAGACGGTTTCGTTACTGCAGTCGGAAACTGTGGTAAAGATTTCCTCCCGTTTTGATAGAATATCAGAGGTAGTGGAATGACAGCTGCTGTCATGGCTGCTATGTACTGCATGGTTATCCGCCAGCCATTCCGAACCAGAAGGCTTTGAATTGTCCCATTCCCAGCGGCAGCGGCTGGAAGTGTTAAGAAACACGGTGGTACGTTATATTAATAGAAGCAAAAGGTCCATACGTGACGAGATATGTCACACCCTCCCCCCCCCTCCTTCCCCCCCCCCCAATTTGGTTATACGCTACGCACTGTATGCTACTATGTGATATGAAATAAGATGTTGACTGTTCGGGTTCACATTTGTAGGAGTCAACTGATTATAACCATTAATTAATAGTGGATTGTTATTACTCGCGACTAGATTGTAATCAGCAATGTATCATAATGTTGATTCCAATCTCGTCAGTTCTCTGCAATATATATTACGAAAGAAAGCAATGCCAAAATTCTCAAAAAAACAACATTTAAGTCTAAAGTAACGTTGATTTCACAGTAAAATGAAATAACATAGAACCTACTAAGCTTTTGGTGAATACACTTGAGTGAATTTCTGTGAATAAAATACTTTTTTTTAAAGCATTTTTTTGTAGAATGGATGAATTGTGGGGCATATACTATTCACAGCCGGGTACCTTTCAAATGCTACCGTGTAGGACCAATTTCTACACATATCAAATTGCAAACTTTTCAGTGGTATAGTGAGAATTCTTCATTAATCATCGTGAAGCAGGTGAAAGAACAGAATGAATCAAATATGACTCCTGCTTGACATTTGGTTTCCGAGACAACAAGAGCTGGAATGACCCAATGTTAAACAATGATTATGATCAAGTTCCATTTTTTTTTTCATTCGTGCAAGGATCCGTTTGAGACGTAATCACCTCGGGTTGTCAACTAACTCAAAAATCACTATTACCAAGTTTTCTGGATATTCACTCTTACATTTGGAGGAAAAACAATCTGATTCAGTAACAATAAGCCATAGACCAAACTTCCCACACTAGATGAATTGAATTAATATGACTCACCGTTATGAAGCAATGCACTTTGTCAGGATCCAGCCAGATGGGTATGAGGAGAAAGTCTGAACTTTTATTTATTTATTTTTTAATTTTGTTTTTACGAATAATGGCTTAATTCTTTAATCACCCAAAATGTCCCACCTGCGAAGAATCATATAGTATTTAAACACTTCAGACTGGCAGAATTACTAACGATAGACGGATCGAAGTTTTTACAACCTGTTTTCTCCAACTTTTGTCTGCTAACGTTTAGAGGTCTTCACAAAACCTGGGTAACTGACCATATCCATGCAGGTTGAAGATAGATACCATATGCACAAATAATGGTGAATCTCATTCGGCTTATGTTATGGACTCACCAGCAAATTCACCAATAAGAATGAGGGTTACAGCTCGTTGACCATTTCTTTCGTTGTAAATGCTGTAAAACATACGCAGAGTACTGTGTAGTACGAAGCAGCTGGATAGACCATACATAATTCCGAACGTCAGATAGAGTGAGGGTATGCTATTTACGAGTGAAGATAAATAGAAAGCGATCGGGGTAGTGACGGTCCCGATGAAAGCAACAATCCTCACCCCCAGATGTTCCTCTAGCACAGCAGGGATTGGTGATGACATGAGACTTGCCCCCCACAAGACCGAACCCAACCATCCTGCAGGAAAGAAGGATAACCGCTGTTCATAAATATCAATTAACGTAAAACCTTATAGACACTAAAAATTGTCTGCATGTCTGTCTATAAGTTCAATGGATCTTGGAACAGAATGACTTGGTCGGTTATGGATGAATTTCGTACTCTACGGAGCAGGGAATGTGACACGATCAGTTAAGTACTCCGCGCTACTCTTATAGACTTAAGTTAATTTATGATTAGGAATTGCGGGTAGAATAATATGGTTGACTAACGAGGACATTTGATGAACTTCAAGATGGAGTTGCAGGCTCGTTCAAAACTCACGCTTCAGTGGTAGGGACAAAATGTTCATAAAATGAGCAGAAATGTCGTAATATTCGGATACAATTTCCAGCTTGGTCACTTTTTCAAGGTTTTCGATATCGTGTTTGGGTGAACCTCTTCAGTATAGACCAAAACCTGCGGTTTTTGAAGGGAGCATTGTGCTGTCTCGGCCATCTACTCGCACTCACTGAACAATCTCTCAAAGTCCTCTTCGCCCGTAGTCGAAGTTGTGCGGACATCATATAAGACCTACCAGATATATATAGATCTAAAATTACCAGTCATTATCATAAGTAAATATTCCTGAAAAAATAAAAAGTATTATTTTAATGTTGTATAGTACAGCGTCATAGGTCTAGTACATTTTACGGAAGTTTTATATTTTTGGCCAGCGAATAAACTGGGGCTCGCGCCCATCTGCCCCCCCCCCCCACCTTTGGATGCACATCTGGGTTGCGTGTATGACTGAATTGAACTTCTCTCACTCGGTTTATAGTTTGAATTACATATTTACCGCAGCGACGTAAAAGAAGTTTCGCAATATAGTCGTGTGGCAGCCTACATGCATTAGTGGCGCGCCTATCGTAATAATTGCCATATCTGAGGTTAATCAGAGTTCAAACTTTCAGAGATTGCTGTTCACCTTTGACTACTTTAAGTGATTCGATTACAATTTTTATTTTATTCATTTTAAATTTAAAAAATTCTTTCCGTTTTTTTCCCGGAGACGGCTCGAATTTGTCAACAACTTGTGCCGAATTTTGAGTCCCCTGGACGTTTGGGATATACAAATAGGCTGGCAATCTTTTTCGTCTCCCAACGTTTTCATTATGTGTCGAAATATTCAGGCAAGAGTCGTTGACGATTCGGGCAAGAATCGGAAACTATTCTGGAGAGAATCGGAACAACTCGTGCAAGAATCGAAGCAAGCGACCGTGCATTAAAACCTTCGCAATAAATATATATTTTTGTAATTGAATATCATGTTTTGTGTCGAGGCTGCCTGAATTTTTCAACATCTTTTAGCAGAATTTCGAGTCCCCTGAAATTTGTTTTGACTGCAGTTTACATCAGACTGTACGTAGACTTACCCTAGTGAATCAGGATTTGTCTTATAGCCCTGCACCATTTACAGTTATTAAACAAATAATTAACCAATACAACAAGTTTTGAAGTTGTCCAAATTTAAGTCCATAAATGATGATTTGAAGACAATTTGGTTATCAAATAGACCGATTTCCTTTCCTTTTTCTTTTTTTTGCCAATTTTTTTCGCATAGAGATTTGCTCAACTCATAAAGGCCTACATATCTCAGTTACAAAGATAAACATTAATTGTTGAATTTTCTTTATTATGTGAATTAAATTGCATGGGAGTATTCAATTTGAACTTTAAATAACTTGTAAAGTTATTATTATTATTTTTCAAATATAACGTATAGCTTAGTCGACCTTACAATGTAGCTAAATGGTAAAAAGAATCCTTTGGAAGCATTGAGGTAACACAAGTATGTGTGAACAGTGCTTACACTCGCCACTGTATAGGCGTTCAGTGCTGATAATAACGCAAAACATGATGAAATATTGAAAGAGTGAAGACGGTCTACTTTACCTGTCTGAACGGCTGTGGCGTTAAAATCCCGTTGTATGCCCACAAAGAGAAATGGAAACCAAATGGTGGGGGTAAAAACAGCAGTAGTGACTATCAAAGACACAACCGCTGTCACCCAACTGTTGTTCACGAGCGATTTCATCTGGAACGTAAACAAAGTGGAAAACTTAGACGAAATGTTTGTAACTTCCCAAGATCACCGAAACAACAGGAAGGTTTAACTAGGCTGGCTATTCACAACAGTCGATTGTACTTCAAAGTCACTGCTTGAAATCGCGCTTGGATAGGACTAAAGCTCTTTCAACCTTTGACCTCCATGATGAAAAACTATGCGTCTCCGTGTCTTTGGAATATATGTTGGTCTGACCATGTAGTAACCCCTTGGAGTATTATTATTGATATTCCAATATATGGACCTATATTCGGGCTAATTTGCTCGTGTACTGACAGTACAAACAGTTCCTAACCTTTATATGATAGAAACATGATATTCATACTGCTCATACTGACAATATACAAGTGCTTTTGAAGCGGGACATAAAAAAATATAGTGCAGAAAAATTGTCCCAACTGGATGCTATAAACCTTTAAATGGGTCAAATCATAAACGCAATAAGTCAAATCATAAACAGTAGTTTATTGGGCCGGATATTCTACCCGACATAGCGGGCAGTTTCTATGCTATCATATCTTGTCCGCCGACTCCTTCTCAACTCCGTCCCCGGTCAGTGTGGTTTATCCGCTGCACCAGTTACTCATTACAAGTTTCGTCTTACAAATTACCTCATACCGGGCTCAGTGCACTGAAAAATGTAGGTTCACGTCGCTTGTCACACTTGTCAAAACGTTCATAGTTTATTTATGAGGTTTTAATGACCATAATGTTGCAGTTTATCATATTATTTAACGTTCGATATCTAGCTCTATAATTTGTCTTTCTTCACCAGAAAATTCAGACGGCTATTGTAAGCCTCAATAATATGTACTGCAACTTATAAGGACACTTTAGAACTTTATTTAAGTCTACTTTGGAACAGGTTAATCTAGCCTACATATTTGCTTTGAAAAGGTGTCAAACTCGATAAAAAAAATCCAAGCTTATTTGTATTTTACCTTCAATTCACCACCAATATGCTGGTGGAATTCCATTAATTCGATTTTTTTCGTTATGAAATGGTCTGAAACAAGTACTTTTCCATAACCAAAATAAACTTATGCTTGTTATAATTATACTTTTACACTGTTTCGTTTCGAAACGAAAGTTCGAACACTTTTTCAATTAATTAAAGGTATTTAATGTCTTTCGAAAACTGCAGCTTTTTGAACGAAACTGGTTACTCTGTTATCATTAATTATATATTCATAAACCTGCCGATGGTTTAAAACAAAAAAGCATGAGGTAAATAAAGCATTTTCCCGACAGCTTGTTGTGTTCTTTATCAGGCTTATACTTTCGTAATAACATATATTCAGTCTGTTGAGAGCGAGTTATTAAACCCATGCTCACTTAAATACTCACCATAAATTTTCTCCACAGGTTCAGACTTTGGATTGAATTTAACAGTTTATAGAAGCAAATGGCAAACAGAACAGTTGTAAAGCAGATTTCAAGTTTGCCCTCTAGAGGCAGCTGCACGTAGCATGAACAAACCAAATCAGATATCAGCACATATGTCCCTGTAAACACCAGAAAAACAATTCCACTTCAGGACCGGTTTCGTCCTGTTGGGACTCATCGGGGGAAGTTATAGGAAACGAAGTCCGTACCACTAAGCCACAGTGTTTATACTGCTACGCTCCGTTATTGTTTGAGTGTGCCTCGCGCTTATTCATCATATATTCCTTAACGGAACAATATGCTAGAAGATGCGAAACGATACCAAACAAACATTTTGTAAAAGTGTGATTTAAGTGACCTTGAGAACTACAATTTGAATATTTCTTTTGGTATAGCT
>KN886357.1:34341-46914 GCA_000934455.1 Apostichopus parvimensis
TGATATCGCTAGTAATTTCAAAATAGAAAATGCTTAGATGCAACTTACAAGGCCTGGGAAGTGTCATTTCCAGCGATCTGGGAGGCATTTTCGGCCAAAATTTTCTTGAACGCTTCGCGCCAACTCATGGTGGCGCTACGCTTAGATAGTTTGCCTACAGGCTTCGCCCCTCCCTTGGCAAATTACTCGCTACACGCCTGTTCGAATTTGTAAAGCAAAGAGCAGATATCACATCATATCAGCCTCAAAACTGTCTATGTGTGTAGTCAAAGGCGTAGGAGCCCAATTGGATTTGGGGGCTGTAACGACTTGCCCGTAAAATATAACCAAAATTGTCAATATCATATAAGCAAGCATCGGTTATTACATCGCATGCCATCGTGTGCCGTACGGTCCGTGAAAGTTGCGCAGTATACCGCCGGATGCTAATGTAAACAACGAAATTTCGATGGAGAAAAAGCATGGAAGTCCAATTATGTCAAAACTCTCTTTTACATTAGTAATGGCGAATTAGTCGGCCAAGCTTAGAACTTTATTTTAATTACCAAGGAGATAATTTTTAAACTATTCATTTCCTTAAGGTACATCATTGCAATTTATTTTTCTTTCAGTAGGTGCCCGAAAAATTCTCAGCATATTGCCCGAATTTTCAGGGGAAAAAATGGTTCGGGGGGTGGGGGCTGTAGCCCCCGCCTCCTACGCCTATGTGTGTAGTGTTCGGTTTCGAAATATCTGATATAGAAAATATCTGGTATTTTTCATTTCCTTCAACGTAGTTTTATAATAGCCGTTATAAGAGGGTTTAATATTTGTACACCAATAAATTAACTGTGTCTGAATTTTCGAAAATTTCCTGACCAACATTCTTCATCACACTTCCCTCTACTCGTGCATTTTTTACCTGTCTGTTAGGGGTTGAAGGGGTTTTTCTATATTGGTTGTCCATAGATTAAATTTTGTGCAACATTATGGGTATGTTTTGAAGCGATTTTATTCACGAGAAATGTGAATTTTCAAATTCTGAACAAATAATGGGCTTAAAACCTTGAAAAGTGGGGCTTTCGGGTATTGTGGGCCGCGACGTAGAATCACCTACAAAAGCAATGATCCACAGGAGATGCGATGAGGTCGAACATGATGTGTGACTGGTGACAATCTTCAAAAAGGTTATGGATGGAGAAAAAACTATTGGGAAATACTTGGTTCTCAGGCAAAAGTGAATATCTGGTTGGTCATTTTCAAGCCCGAGAAGTGCCATTTCCGGTGATCTGGGGTGTATCAAAACCAGAAATTTTCTTGTACGCTCCGCGCCAACCGATGGTGGCGCTCCGCTTAGATAGTAATTTCGCGCCCCCCGGGTTACAAAATCCTGGATACGCCCCTGCTTAGATATTAATTTTGTTTGAAGTTCAACTTAGTAATACTAGCATTAGTTCAAGTCTGTGACTCCTTTACGTGAACTTGCTTCCAAATGATGCAATGTGTTTTCTTTTGTGTGTAGCGGCTAGCTTCTTAAACCTTCCACAATTCCATATATAACTTAGATAACAATGTCCTTAGACAGGCCTGTGTACAAATACAGCTACATATTTAATCACTCCAGTTAGTAATTTGAAGAGAACCTAATTTTGTGCAATATTACACAGTACTTAAGTTGTTGTATTGTAGCCTGTTATTTTCTTCAAAAATTAACATAAAACCGAGGTCAAAATTTCCTTGAGGTCAAGTAGAAGTAAGTGCGAAAACTTTAACCTTATATTATGATTAAATTATGGGGGGGGGGGAGTTCAAGGGGAGAATTGTCCGGGAGGGTAATTGTCCGGGGGTAATTGTTCGGTGGGGAGTCGACCGGGGTGAAAATTATCTGGGTGGGAATTGTCCGGGGGTACTCGGCCAGGGGGGAGTTGTCTGGGGGGTAATTGTCCGGGATGTAATTGTCCAGGGGGAAGTTGTCTGGTCACCGTACGGTGTATTAAAGTGTGCTAATAGTGTGGAATTTGTTTCCGAAACGACGGTATAGAACTGAGGTCAGAATCGGAAACAAACAACCCAGCAAGTTAAGTGTTTACTAGCTAAACCTTCAGCATACTTCTAGAAGTGGATCACTGTATTGTCATCAGGGCAGAGCGTTGTTCAAAAGCTTGAAGGTTAGTATAATGCCCATGTTGATTCATCCTTCGAACCTGATTCATTTATAGTGTTTGTTTAGCGGTCAATTATGTTCTCTGTAGTTGTAACTTCATCAAAAGTAACTTTCTTTTACAAATTTTAAACTGTGGGTAAAATGATGAAAATACAAATAAAAAACAATCACACAGAATATAACAGAGACATTTGCAGTTTAATTGCCTTTTTTTTTGAAAGCTTAAACTCTTTCCTTTCATTCTGCACAAACAAATATATATTTATATTTATATTTATATGACAATAACATCTACACTATGAGCAAACTGCACGATAGACCAAGACCATAACTTTAATTTATTTGTCCGACGAATCATGAAAACAGAGCGTAAAATGGATTCGAAACATATGTTCAAAAGTCTATGTTGGCGGTTTTTGGAATGATTCAACGTTATGGAACGAGACATTTATTAAGAACATATAGAAGGATAAAATAACAATAAAACATTTAAATAGAATTGAATTATAACGCAAAGTAAAAGAAAAACAATATTATTTAAGATAAAACATGGAATGACTTGTAGCATTTTCCTGACCTAAACCAGTGGAACTGCATGTGAATAAAAATCACCCCCTCTCCCCCACCATCTACCTGTTCCCCTTTTCGTTTTTTTTTTGTTCGTATAATGAATATCAGAGGAATATGCTTACTTACAGTAATTCGTGCCGAGTGTGACATGAGAGTGTCCTGGCATTATAGTCCTTGTTATTTCTGTCAGGAGAGCCGGTTGTAGTCCTAATGGAATCTTAGGAGTGTGCATTGATGAAAGGATCCATGAAACTGAATCAATATATACATACATACGCACTCATTAACATTTCAACCATTTCATTAGTACCTATACCGATCGGATAATTTAGTCTAGCACAAGGACCATTATAGACCAACCAGTTCCTCAGATGCAACGCGAAGCCCAAGGAGCGGGGGGGGGGGGGGGGTGGGGTAAAGCTTTTTTTGGCTCAAATAACAAGTTTCCTGTTGTTCATATGAAGATAAACGAAACATTTATTTATCGGTGTATTAACTGCATTTGACCTTTGACCCAAACTCGCAGTATAGTTCAACGTATAAATGAAAGTTGGTGTTAAGCGTTGGTTGCGTTGTTTAGATTGAAGCTGGTAAGGCTCACACGTGGTTGCTTCACTGCCAAGATAAATCGAGCCTTTAATCGTCTCGTCTTAACTCTTCGTGAACTTCTAATGGCTAAAGATATTAATATTCCAGCTGCTAACAGGTAGTAAATCGACACCAAAACAAAGGCCATATCGTACGATCCAGTAGCATCATAAATGAAACCTATGGATATCAACAAAAGAAAAGAAAAAAAAAGGTTCAAATTGCACTGAAATGATACTTTTTATAGAAAAGTCACTCAGATCAAGAGTCTGAGCACGAAAATCAAACAACATTATCCACTCTCTACCCAGTCTTCTCACATGGAGACTGGAACGGTATCATCATGATCATACGGTTCCATGCTCCTCACTGTCCATACTGGAACCGTGTAATCATGATCATACGATTCCAGGCTCCTTACATAGAGACTGGAACCATTTCATCATGATCGTACGGTTCCAGGCTCCTCACATCGAGACTGGAACCGTATCATTATGATCATACGGTTCCAGTCTCCTCACAATGAGACTGGAACGGTATCATCGTCGATGTTACGTCAAGTGCGGAGTAACACAAGTCCTTTGGAAAGGAAGTAGAAGCTGCACGTGATCCGGTTTAAAGGTTGGGGTGATATCTCTTGTGTATACCGTTTGCACGTGATTACATGATCTTACCAGGGAGTTGTTATGGAACAACTCCCTGATATTACCCAAAAGGTCAACAGGCGTGCACTGGCATGATTGATAACATAAACACTGTAAGACGTACTCAACATTTTCCTATTACCTGCCGTTTTAAAAAACCTATATTGAGCGCGCTATAAATTGGGAAATACTGGTCCGGCTCTATAACATATTTTGCAATATTCAATAGATGATATCCGTATGATCATGATGATATTCAATATTGTAGTCCACATTGGCAAGAGCATTTCGTGAACTACTTGTTATAGGATCTCTGAAGTAATGCAAATAGAATAATTTAATACATCGCATGCGAATACAATGTTCTTTCCATCGTCATTAGAGGTGGAGATAGAGAGAGAGAGACACGTTTAGTCTCGTACACGATGACGTACGGTATTGCGGATGTGACAGGCTATTGAGTTGCGATAGTACTAAGCGACTATAAGTAGCAGCTCTATGCATAACGTAATTAACTCAATTACTGTCTTCATTAATACTATAGCACACATATTTTCATCTTTGTGACGCGATCTCCGTACTTTGAAAGCATAACAGTTTTGGTTGTATGTCATAGCCATTCATATATAGCACATATAGCATGTGTTATTCATTAACACGCGTCATATCCACGGAACCTAACAGTAGGTTACTTTTAAAGAATTGTCACCAAAGTAAGAGCCTGGGCAAGAAAATAATACAGCAGCTCACGTAATGACTTAGTGTATTTAAATGAGCAAAGTAATGTATTTGATATGGTGGTTACAATGTACCTCCGCCCCCCCCCCAAATCCAGAAGGGGATAAGCAAATTTGTGGATTCCAATAACCGGTTAACAGTCCAAAGAATGAGCCGGTCAACAGGTTTACAATAACAAGAATGTTTTAACCGTGTATTCTAATTGAACCGGTTTCTTATCCGGTTTATTGTTTAACGATTATTAACTAGATGCATATATTAATTGAATATTTAGCTTGTGTTGCATAGGTATATGTATGAATTGATTCAAGAAGTAAAACTTTAAGAGTTGTTTAAGAAAAAGCACAGTTTTTGGTTCTTTTCCTTGTTACTTCTTTGCCTTTTCCAAGGGAAGGTGTCCCACGCCCACCCCATCCCCCCCCCCCGCACCTTCCTGCGTATGACGTGTACATGGTATAGTGCATACACATAGCCTACCTATTGTCGGTGATCCCAGGAGGTAGCCGACACCCTGGCAGTACATGACCAACGTCACAATCAAGTCAGCGTACTCGGAGCCAAGAAGATCCACAGACATCGAGAAACTCAGGACAACTATATTACTTCGACACCAACCGACAGCTAAGAAGACAACAAAATAAAATGACGAATAAACTATTACGCCCAGATCAGACATTGCTTAGATCAACGATATTCTACCGAATTCGATATCAGTATTCCATAGTACGTATTACATGTGTGTGCATGGTCATCGCAAACAGAGATATAGTAAAGGCATATATGTATATTGTAGATTATATGTTTTAAATGTGTATTATAGATTCTAGGCTATACATTTTGGATACACTCATACCAGATTATACCCATAGAATTTTTCCGTCTGAAGACCCCAGATAATGCACATGTATTTAATGTGCATAAACTAATATGCGTATTGAAGACACTTATGCGCAGAGGAAAATCTGAAAAAAAATGCCATAAAACGCACATCGCATGTATTCAATGTGTATTGTAGCTTATACGTATTGAAGACACTTATGATAGATTATGCGCAGAGAAGATTCTAAACAATACATAACGCACGTCGCATGTTGTAGCGTATTGAAGACACATATACAAGTTCATATATACGCTTAAAAGATTTTGAAACAAAGGCGTAAATATGGCAATTTTCAAGTACATGCTTGACCATTGTTGAGCGTGTCGGCATGAATGATTATCCCCAAAGATTAACCGTTGCCTTCATTATATATAATCATGCTTCACTGATTTTATCCACATTTTTTCTAGCTTATGAAAGTAGCACTATAGTTACTGTGTTTTCCCTATGCTGTACATGGAAAGAAGGCTATGCCGAAACAGTACACTATGCCAAAGGCATCCGCATCTCAGAATGTACTGTACGAATTACATGGTTATACAAATTCTAGGTAATCTGAGCACATTCCAAACATGGTTAGCAAAACATTTTATTATAGAGAGCATGCTGTTATACGAGAAATATGAAATATCGCAAGTAAGAATTGATTAGGTCGTTATTATGCTGTTTAACATGAATCATTATGAAAAGTGTGATATCTTCTCAACCAGAATAGACACAAGATATTAACCATGATTCTTCTAGCGGAGATGTATAGTAGTGAACGTTTTATTTCATACCGTATTTTCTCTAAATATGCTGGAAAGTCGAAGAATGCTCGCTCATGTTCAAACTTTAGCAATCAGTTTAAGGCCACAGTAGGATTGATATCAATCATTTGATATGTAAAGTTTTCTAATTCATCACTCTGTACTTTGAGGTTAACGTTCAGCAACCCAAAGAAAACTACTTTTGCGAGTTTTGCAAACTATCTTTTTTGAGGTCAATACCGATGAAGTTTAAAAGAAGCCAACGTGAGCAATACTAAGACTTTAAAGCGGGCAAACATAAGATATCTAGATTTGTTACATACCAAATGCCATAACCAACAAAGGTCCCAGTGACGTCACGAATACAAAGAGGCTGGACAGAGCAACCATCAACACTACAGTGAATATGATGACGTAGGTCTGTCCCCAGAAAGTCCCTCCGAAGATGACGAAGGATAATCGAGCTAAAATGTCAGCAACATTTAGGACAGTCAAGATCATCCACAACTGGTTATCGGACATACCCTCGATATTCTGGAGAAAGCTCACCTGCAGATCAAAAAATTACTTCTCCTTAATTGGCAAAACATGCACACATCTTCTATCATTTGATGAAAGAAGTTGAATTTGATTGAATAATCAATACAGAGGCGAGGGGGAGAAGAGAGGACTTGGAATACGGTCACCACACGGTTTGCCTCGTCGACGTCTGAAATGGCTAATTACCAAGATATCATCCAAGGATATTATATAATCAGATCAGTGGTGATTGCATTCGACTTTCCAAAATGAGATCTTTAACCTTGGTTGTCTAAATATTCCTTATCCATAGCTGCATAACATCTTTCAAACGCTATCTACGCCATCCACGCAATCTTACGTGTGCATGCTACTATGCATTGATGATAAAACTGGATCAGTTCTGTGATGTGAGATGCTTTTATATGGTGTAAAGGCCTTATAGTATACAAACATCAATATCATATTTGATATTGAGATCCGGTTAATCTACTTACGAAGTTAACTTGGTAAAGGGAAAGAGCTGCGAAAATGAAGAAGTATCCTATCGCCAAAAGCCACGGATCAATCTGTTTAAGGAAACGTTTTATGTCTTCGGACATCCTTGGAGTTCTTTCTACAGTTTGGTTGTTTTCATTCACTGTGGTTACTTTACAATCAGGTTCATCACTAACTTTCTGTTCTTCGTCAGGTTCGAAAGACTGGTTACTATGGAAACGAATTACACTTTCTTCAGTTTGGTTGTTTTCATTCACTGTGGTTACTTTACAATCAGGTTCATCACTAACTTTCTGTTCTTCGTCAGGTTCGAAAGACTGGTTACTATGGAAACGAATTACACTGATGTTTCCTGCTTGTGTCTGTTCTACGTCTTTACTGTCCTCTGTTTCTTGGAAAATTGAAACCGAGTTTGTCTTAGCTGATGAACTTCCCCGATAGAAGCAAAATGCTAATGGTGCAACCCCAGCCATCCCCGCCGCCATGAATCGGAGTGTCAGCCGCCAGCCACACACAGCAAACAACCTCTGGATGGTACCATTACCCGCAACAGCACCTGTATATGATATGTGCAGAAGGGAAAATGTGTTAAAGGTGTAGTGTATAGTACACTTCCATTTCTTTCATGAGCGGAACCTTTTCATGAAAACATTCCATTCAATGTTAAAAATGAAAAAAAGTCATTGTTATTCGGTGTTCGGATTTGTTATTGTTTTATTCAAACTCTTCAAATACCTTCAAAATGGCGACGGCGGCGATGGCGAACGCCGTGACGAATGAGTTTACGGTGACTGTGCATGGCGATGGTGATGACAATGATGATGAAAAACAATAACAATAATAACAACAACGATGCTAAACCTCTACATATGCATGAGAAGAAAGATGAATGGCTTTTACAGCTTATAGTTTCCGTCGGGTGGCTATCCAATTAGTTTAGCTTATTTTAGATTTGTTTCGTGTTGAAGACCATTGTAAATGGGAAATCCGAAGATCCCTTGCGGATGAACTATTCCTTACTTTAATCGGACAGGGCTTGAAGTCCCTCATCCAACCTTAAAATGTGTATAGGTTCGTTGCCTACCGACTGCACCACCACCGTTATCCCTTACGCCCATATATATAGTTGTTTTCACAGTCGATACGATGGAGTATATACTCACCAACATATGATCCTAAGCTAATCAGTGATAAAGCTCTGAGTCCGTTCTTTTCACCGAACAAATTGTAGAACATACGTATTGAGCAGTGTAGTAGGATACACGAAGCCAGACCGTATGCAACTCCAAAGGTAAGGAACAACACCTCCATGTTTGGTGCATAAGAGGACGCATAGAAGGAAACGGAACAGAGAACGGACCCTAACACTGCTACGCCCTTAACTCCAAGATGAACTCCGAGCACCGCAGAGAATGGAGATAGTGCGAGAGAGGAACTCAGCATGAGAGATCCAAGCCAACCTGGAGAAAGATATACAGGAGAAACATTATTATTATTTGGTGGACGCTTTAACCACTTCACTGGAGTTTCTAAACTTATATTCAACATTGACATCGTAAAAGGAGCAATGGCTGAGGTCTTTTTACTGTTTTAAAAGCATTCGACCGATTGGAATGGGATTTGTTGATAGGTGTTTAAAATACTTAGTTTGAGGGCTTTACGTTTCAAAAGGCAAACTACAAGATAAAACAGATTATAAGGGCACATTTAAATTAGATCGACCGACAACTACATTGGGACGAATGCGGAGCCATGAATACATTGAAAATGTAGGACTGCACAATGGAGGGTGCACGGCTAAGGATATGTGAATTGATTAGTGAGTAGGTGAATGAGGGAATGACAAGGAGGGCTAGTGAGGAAGTTACCAGTGAGCGTTTAAGATGGCATGATGTATTGTGAAGAGATAAGGGTGGAGGAAGGGGATTGGTATTTAGCAATGGAAGGATAGGGGGCAGGGGGGGGGGGATTTAGTCGTATTCCCTCCCGTGGAATTTCGACACCATGAGGTCGAATGGTGCGAAGGCATTACATACACAGTCGTAACCTACCGAAGCGAACTGTATCAGAGCGGTTACCCAAAAATTCCTACAAATGGTGTGTTTTGGAAGGTTGTAATTTCTTTCGACGACGATTCCGGTCTTCGCAGCGTTGACTATGGATCCAAATCCTAGCAGACAATGCACCTGGAGGAAAGAACAATTGAAAGTACCGTGCCTGGTCAGGGATCCCATCAGAAGTTAATGGATGGCACAGCAGCTCGAACCAATAGATCCCGCATCTTACTGGGGCGTCTTTAGGCGATGGTTGGCATGAGTAAGTAAGGGCTCTATGAAGACGATCTGAGATGCGGAAAATGCGATGATTCCTTGTTAGTAAGAGAGAGTGGATCTAGGGAGGGAATGAGTTCTTTGGATGGCTTGATGAAATCTCTTGACATTGTGTCCCCTATAGATATGGATCCACTTCAAGTTCTGTGCGTGGTGACGGAAATTAAAATGACTAGAGCAATTCCGACGAAGACGGCAAGTTTGACTGAAGGCAATACCAGTCTTGCAGTTACGTAGATGGCAGCTTGAAGCATGGAGGTACTGGTTTACAGATTAGAAGCGAGGGTGCCTTTTTCTTACCAGATGGCGACATCAAGGAAGTTAACCTGTTGGAGAAAATAATCAGAAGTGACTTGATATCGCTGTGGACAAAGAGGCTGTAAAAAGGTGGAGTAAAAAGTCCACTGCAATATATATATATATGTATATGTATATATATATATGTATATATATATATATGTATTGCTTACCTGTCTGGACAGCGGTGGCGTTTAAGTCTTTCTGTAATTCCACAAAAAGGAAGGCGAACCACACCGACGGAGTGAAACATACCATACAAACAACGAACGATGCAATCACAGTAATCCAATTATGATAAGCAAAATTTTCCATTTTCAGAAATAAAGCATTTCGTGTGAATACCATGATTTATCCCTTTGCTCTATCCTGACGGTTTTCAGAATATTCGACGGGACCGAAAGTCGCCAAGAAATTCTCTCTCCTGTTTTTTCTCTTCCAGCAATTGTTTGGAAATGTCTCAATTGTTAAATCTATGCCAATGAGTCCAAAATTTGAAGCACGTATAATGTGAGAAGAAGGCGGATTGAAGGCGGTTTAAACCATATTTAGAAATGATTTGGTTAAGTATTGATTTTACTCAGAGCGAGCAGATGGAAGGGCTGGAGTTCAGTATTCTAAACTTGCTCCTCCTCCTCTTCTAGTGGAAAATCTAAACGGTCATGATATGGCAATTTGCAAGTGCCATGAACAGGTCAGGACCTCAGCTATCCTGTGGTTGATAGAATATGCTAGTTCAAATCCTCTAATTATGCTTTGGATTACCTTGAAAGTGACGGGTTTAGTTTGTAAGTCAAAGGAACGATTAATTACAACTTTGATAATAACCGTTTTCAGGTGATTTGCTAATTTTACAAAAGAAAAACGGAAATAACCGAATGAAAAGGGGGAATAGCCTGTTTCCGTTTGGCACACTTTCAACAGTACGTATACTTTTACCGTTCTACATTGTGTGTAAGATTTCAATGTGATGTCCTTTCTACGCTTCCGTACAATCCAGATCTTAAGTTGAATTATTTGTGACGATGTAAACGGAAGTTCTATTAAACCGGTTTTGACCGGATGAAAGAATAACGGTATGCATCGCAAAGGTCGTACAAGATCATCCAACTTACCCACGACCAACCCATCTCGACTAGGTTACACGGTGGTTGTCATATAGAATACGTATAACCTATACCGCACGTATTACACAAATCGCTATTTCTGTTTACCATTTGGCACACATTGAAATGCTATGTCTTGAAAATTATCAATATTATTTATTTTCACTGAAGAAAACAAAACAGGGTATTTTTAAGTTCCGATGACGAAGGCATTTAGCCTCTGATATCTCCCAAAGTGGAATTTTAATTTTTAATTTTTTTATACCTGTTTAGAGAAGTTTTTCTTTAGAGTTAGCTCTATCATATCGCTCAAGATCATGCTAGTGTTTGTTGTCTTTTCAAAAACTGGTTTAAATTTTTTTTTTAATAACATACTATAATCTCCTCAACTTTAAGACATCACCTTATACCAAGCTGGCGTTCCAAATGGGTTACTTCACCCTGCGTACCAATCACGGGACCTACAAAGTCAAGTGGAAACTGCTTTTATACTGAAAATTGTCAATATAAATTTCCATCCTTCAAAACCGTTTAAAAAAATTTCATTAATTGATAATTAAAAAGGTGTTGACTCTTAGGAGGTTTGATAAATTATCAAGCTAATTTTTCATTCTAATTTTTCTATGGTTAGATAGTTTCACAATGAATTTAAGAGAGAAAAAAATGTCTGTTGCATACCAGTTCCATAAAACTGTGATCGGGAACCAACACTGCGACATTGTTTGCATTCGTGAAAATTTTTACCAAGAAGTATCATCATGTCTCAGACGTTATAACAGCCAGAATTCTGAAAAGTAGATGGGACATCTCAAAGAGTACAAAGCGATTATTTTATAATGGCGTCCATTGAATAAGAAATGTTACAGAACACTAAAAGTAAATTCTCATTTTTTTTAGGGGGAGGGAGAAGGGGGGGGGGTAAGAAGAGTTCCTTTTGAGACAAAAAGTATAGTTTATGTCCCTTTTATAATCTTCTCGGTCTATTATGATACACGTGACTCCTATACATGCCTTGCACGATTTTTCTACTGTATGGCAGCGCATCTCATAATTTCTCGTTCTTTTTAATCTCAAAAAGAGAGAGCAAAACTTTTAGTGTTTAATTGTCACATCACAAACTGAAGAAATTACAGCTTCTACCTCAACACCCCTCCTCCCCCTCCCCTCAACCTCCCACATGCATATGGTTATTAATCTTATTTTGATCTGTCCGAAGGCGCTCAGTTTTACTTACATTTTGGGTGGACTTGTTCATCATAAACAAGAGCATGCAGTTAAAACTAGACTGTTTTGGACAGGTTTTCCGGATATGTAAAAATCAGTCCGGATAATGCAAGTTTGTTATTCATTTTAGAGCAGTTCTTATTGTAGTCGTCTGTTCATAGTACATGTTGTACATGACAGTTCACACACACACATAGAAACATATATTCGAACGTCAACGCTATAGATCGACATTGAAATGTTATCAAAATAAACACATTCGAGTCATAGGATAAATGGTACATTCT
>KN886357.1:51717-63453 GCA_000934455.1 Apostichopus parvimensis
TATTATTATGGGAGAGATCCCATGTGAAACAAAGTTAAAACCCAACGCAACCTGTAGCTGTAAGAATAGACATATGTGATTTGGCAGTTGGCAAACGTTTGGATGTTTAATGATGTATTTGAAACTAAAACGTCCTCTCAACAGGATGCATTGGGCAATCTTCCAATCGCGCATGCGTAATACGTTTATTATTGGCTGCATGTGCGAGTTATTGCCGTACCAATATCGGGATATTCCGTGGGTATATTGTTTTTGACACCCCGTGGTTTAAAACGGTTAGAATATTTTTTTTTTTATAGGTGATATGAAAATCTCTGCGGTTTAAGTCATAAATAGGGTTAGAAAACCGGATAGAACAGGTTAAAACCGGTCGATGGATAAACTAAGACTGGTCTTCACAAACATGCCGAGAACGAAATTAGTCATAACTTGGCGTTTGCTATGGGTGCGCAATCGAACATTTTAGGATTGCCCTTTGACTCAAAGGTTGTTGAATGATGATAAAAACTGTTTTGGTTTTATAGCAAAACCCGGAGCTAATTATGACAATCATACCATAAAAATATGGACGGTGTGTACCGGTAACTTATAGAATTGCGTCTAAATGTAATCGTCAAAATAATATTTTCAGCTGCAGCTGGATGGTAGTGTAAACCAGCTCGACCCCAGAACCACTCCCCTCGTTTGTAAAATCCTGGATCCTTCACTGTTCACAGCGGCAATGACGAGATACATATAGTTATGATTGTAAGTACTTGTTCCGGAATTGTTTCATTTATTTATCTATTTTAACAAAACATCGGATAAACAAAGAGCATGTCATTTGAATGCGGATTTTTAAGAGGAACATCATAATCCTCAAATATATAGTTCTAAAGAGAATGAAGAAGAAAGCCATCATAAGAATATTGTGATGTAAACAGTGGTTCTGGATAGGGAGGGGGACAAATTAAGGAGGGGTTATGGAGAGGGGAAAGAGGGGTTATGGAGAGGGTAAGGAGGGGTTAGGGAGAGGGAAATGAGGGGTTATGGAGTAGGAAAAGAGGGGTTAGGGAGAGGATAAGGAGGGGTGAGGGAGAGGGAAAAGGGCTTAGGGAGAAGGAAAAGAGGGGTACGGGAGAGGATAAGCAGGGGTTATGGAGAGGGGAAAGGGGTTAGGGTAAGGGTAAGGGTAAAGAAGAGTTAGGGAGAGGGAAAAGAGGGGTTAGGGAGATGGAAAGAGGGTTAGGGAGAGGGGACTAAAGGGGTTAGGGAGAGGGGAAACGGGGGTTAGGGAGAGGGACTAGAAGGACTTAGGGAGGGAGAGGGAAAGGTGGAGTTAGGGGTAAGGAGAGGGGTTAGGGAGAGGGAAAGAGGGGTTAGGGAGAGGGGACTAGATGGGTTAGGGAGAGGGGTTAAGGGAGAGGGCAAGGAGGGGCTAGGGAGAGGGGAAAGAAGGGGTTAGGGAGAGGGGAAAGAGTGGTTAGGGGAGAGGGGAAAGATGGGGGAATGGTCTTTATACTTAGCCCTGCGAAATCCATTGTGCTGAAAAGGTTTATAGAAAAGGCGGTAAATCACGAATTGTTATTTTAATCGAATAATTACACATACATATACGTAATCAGACATTGATTTCAGTAATATAACTTATTTATGTGTAAAATGTCAAGTGTCGCTATACATTACATTCCCAAAGCAGGCATCTATCATTGCTTTGATTATAACTTTGCTTTAACTATGCTTATAATGTTTTCGTTTGTTTTGTCTTTAAGGGATAGCCCAAGGAGCGGGGGGGGGGGGGGTAAGTTTGACTCATGAAAGAGAAACATTTCATATACATCCTAGAGAAATTCACATTCATACCTCGTCACATTCATATACATCACATTCATACATTCATACCTCGTCTCAACAACAATTGAAGTTTGAACGGGGTTTTGTAGCAAACGTGAACTTGAAGAAAACAGGTGGACCGCGAAACATTTACAATCCTTTCAAGGGTAGGACTTAAGCTTTGCCTGGTATTGGCTTTCTTAATATCGTGTTCGCGTAGCTATAACTGCGGAGTTATTGAATGCAATCAATTTCCTGTACGAATCTGTATGCACGAATTCATTGGGGAAATTTACCTTATAATGTAAACAAATTAACAGAAAGTTCATAAGCGTTTTAAAATGCAATTATGCATTCATATACCCTTCCAACAAGGTGAAGAGCTGAATCGTTAATAACCAGATCCACGGGAACAATTATGTTATACCACGCCCCTTTTTGCCCTCTTTATTTTCCAAGGTATATTAAGAGAAGACTTCTTTACCAAATATTTCTCACGACTCCCTTCATACTTCCCCAGGCCTTCAAATTACAACTCGGGCACCGGGCTGAATACACCTTTCTCCCCACCCCTTGCAACCCTCCCCCGTTCGACAGGACTGTGATGGGAGCCTGAGAAAACATCACGTGACGTAAGTAAAACTACAAGAAATAGCTTTGATTCTTTCAAATTGTCTTACTCGAGTGCAGTAATTTGCTTTAAGTGTGAAGGGTTATTATGTATGGCAGGTGGCATTCTGTGTACATTCGCCTCAATCGGAATGAATGTGCGGGTGTTTTACCTCCATGGTGGATTTCATAGATGGGTGGGGGTATACATGTAAAGTGATCACGCAAATCAAGAACTTGTAATGCAAAAACAAAGATGTTTTGAAGCGGCATATAGGAGTATGTTAGTCTCCAGCGGCTTATGACCTTCCCTGTAGGACCCTAGCTCTATGTGGTCCTTGGGTATGTTTCCGTTTTACTTGAGAAAGTTTAATTAAAATCAACTTGGAAAGTCACGAATCTGCGACTCGTGAGATACTGCAGATAATTAAAATATATATCAAAGATCACAAACAGTGGATTCTCATAAATGGCACGAGCTACAAGTAAGTCAAATCGTGGAGGTAAAAGGTTGGCTACTCCAGGAGAGGTTATTCATTGTAGTAACGGTTGACCTGACATAGTTTTGTAAGAAAAGTCTCCCAAGAAAGAGCCCATGAGCACGAAAACCAAATAACTTTCTATCCACTCTCAAACCCGGTCCCCTTATATCGAGACTAACTGTATGATTATGACTGTGTCACGTCAAGTGAAGCAACACTAGTCCCTTGTTAAGGGATATAGATACTGCATAAGTTAAAGATTCTACTGTGAAATGGTTACACATGATCGCAAGATCTTATCCAAAAGGCCAAAAAGGCGTTTATAGGGACGGTAGGCCTAGGATTTCGCGTCCATAAGTCAATTGCCTTCTGTTTACTTTATACGTTATACCTTTCCACATCATCGTGCCTTGAGCTGGACGTTTTTTAAACTTCAACTCGACTTTATACGTACAAATGCTCAAACTATCTATTCATACATAGCGCCAACTATTTTTTAAGTTTGTTGCGGATTTACCAACCTGTGGAACATCGCTCAAAATAAAATAAAAAATCATCACATGAATAAAACCTCCGGGTTGAAAAACGAGTACGGAATGCCATATGAAACACACATTTCCAAAATAATATAAGCATGTCCAAGATTATATAGGCATGCCCAAAATAATATAATAGTGTCGAATATCAATACCTTCTTTTAAGTTATTTCTATCGAATGATACCTTGGTTGCCATTGCAGTATTATATTGCACTATTTTCCAGTTTTCAAGCGAATTATTCAGATGATATAAATATAAGACCATCATCTGTTAGTTTCCTTTTTAAAATCCCTCCATAAAGTGAACGGTTCCGTCCTATCTGAAGGTGCTGAAAGTATTCTTAATCCTACCAAATCCTCCACAGAGTTGTATTCAAAATGTCGAAAAAGGTCAGTTTCGATTTCATTTGGGTAGGGAATTCCGATACACTATTAAGGATGGGGGTTTAAAAGCTATCCATATCGAGAGATTTATCCATCGTATGAAATGTACGTGGGTAAGGCGCTACTGTGGTTAACACTCTGGCCCGTGGAAATACTTTCTTTGTGGATATATATTTGTCACCTCTTTGGAAAAACTTATTTTACATTGTCATTTTTAAACTTAAGACGTAAACAATATTCCTAAGTCATTTATAAGACAGGTAGCATAAGCCTGGAGTATGGTGGCATATAGTGAATATATTGATTCATTTGGACACCACATTATTTGGAATAATTTGCAGATTCATATTAAGAAGAAAGCAATATTCAATGAAGAATTGTTTGACAGGAAGTGGCTTATGTGGGAGACCTGCTCGATAGCAATGGTGACCCCTAAGGTATGACCCGGTTTATCATCAGATACAACCTGTCAAAGAATCCCTTTCACTGTTTACTGGGGTCTAATAAAATGCAACCCAAGCAAACTGGAGGCAAACTAATTGTCACTAGTTTTGAAATAAGGCCTGATTTGAAATGTCAAGGACATCTTGCTGAACAGAGCTATCAAGCCCTCCTCTATGTCCCAGTTTTGCTACTCTATTTTCTTTAAAAAAAATTGCTTGCAGACCCACGGCGCTAAAGAAAATGGGATTATGCGTTCGAAAATATTTCAGACAGAGAATGGCAAAAAAATATTCTCACTGTCTTTCACAAATTCTCACGAGCCCAATCTGCAGTACTTTCAATATAGATTCCTTCCCAGAATTTTACCAACAAACACGTTTTCTTGTTTTAATGAGGAAGACGAATTCCCCGCATTGTACGTTTTGTTGTATTGAAGAGTAGACGCTAGAGTATATAGGTACCTCACCACAATTAGAGTAGTGTACATCCGCTCGAAAGGTTAACCATTGTCGGAGAAAAGAGGTAAAGTACCTAATGTATAATGCACCTTCTTTTAGCATATTATCAGTTACCATCATTGTTTGTTCTACCTTTATATGAAAGAGCATAAATTAAAGTACAGATGGTGTGGAAATATGGAGGATCGAAGGTGATATAAACCATTTTATGAAACCTTTGGTTAAATGTCGATATTATTATTACTCCGAGCGAGTGGGATGGAAGGGTAGGGGTTCAGTATGCTAAATTTGCTCCTGTTCTAGCTCAAATCTAAACGGTCATGATATGGAAGTTTGAAAGGGCCATGATATGCCAAGATCTCAGCTATCATGTGGCAGGCAGGATATGCCAGTTGAAAACATCTATCTATGCTTTGGCAGGTCTTGACGAGTTTAGTGTTTTAGTCAATGGAACACTTAATTGTGGTGCGAGACCTTTATTGTGGAGCTGTCGTTATTGTAGTGCGCGTGCGCGCTACAATATTGGCATTACTGGCCAAGTGAACGATACCTACATGACTGGACGTTAAAACTTTAAGTTTCATATAGTCTCTGTACATTTGCAGTATCAGAGGCAAGCTGCGTAGCCAACTTATTCTGAGCATTATTATGGCGCTCACAAGCGCCCTCACTTTGTAGGTACCTATACATGACTATACTCCCAGGCCGGGTGTGTTGTCCGCCCAAAGAATAACACCATGAACAACCGAAAAGTTCTTCCTAATACTGCAAGCACTCCTCGCGGATAACGATACTGCGTATTTGCAGCCAAATGCAGTTCTAGTTTTACTTCGGAATTTATTCTTAACGCCGAAAGTAGATTCTTATATAAACAATTTTTATTCCCTAAGAGAGATATATGTTTAAGTTATGGGAATTTCCACTGTCACCCGTAAAATTTTCTTCTAATACGTTTGAAATACTATATTAATGTTTGTCAACTAAAGAATTTGTTTGAATAAATTTAAGTTCGCTGTTCAAGTGGAGAAGAATAATTTTTATAAACAGAAAAAACCCAAAGAAACAAGGTGTAGACTTATCCAGAACTGAGAAATGCATTTATCAAGTGTGTTGAACTTTTCATTTAATTTAAGATGAAGTGGTTGTTAATATCTGTAAAATGCATGAAATTGAAATAAACTGGAGGAAAAAAATAAAATATACACATGTTTGAGGAAATTAGAAAAATTCAAAATATACGAGTTTGCTATATTTTTTAACTTGACTGACCAAATGGCCTAACTATTTTAGTAACGAATGGAAATTTTCTGCAGGTTAGTGTCATATGCTTGATATTTACAACATAGCAATTGCATCAGTATACTGGAGGATATATGCTAGGGGGGGGGGGGACGGATAGTGCATTGGAAAATGTTATTAACCTATATCAAAATAATATAATAATGTCGGATATCAATACCTTCTTTTAAGTTATTTCTATCGAATGATAACTTGGTTGTCATTGCAGTATTATAATGTTGCACTATTTTTCAGTTTTTCAAGCGAATAATCCAGATGATATCAATGTAAGACCATCATATAGATTCCTTTTTAATATCCCTCCATAAAGTGAACGGTTCCGTCCTATCTGAAGATGCTGAAAGTATTCTTAATCCTACCAAATCCTCCACAGAGTTTTATTCAAAATGTCGAAAAAGGGTCAGTTTCGATTTCATTTGGGCAGGGAATCCCGACAATCTTCAATAAACAATATTAAAGATGGGGGTTTAAAAGCTATCCATGTCGAGAGATTTATCCATAGTATGAAATGTACGTGGGTAAGGCGCTACTCTGGTTAACACTCTGGCCCGTGGAAATACTTTTTTTTTGTGGATATATATTTGTCACCTCTTGGGAATAAAACTTATTTTCCAATGTAATTTTAAAAGTTAAGACGTTAACAATATTCCTAATACATTTATAAGACTAAGCCTGGAGTATATTGGCATACAGTGAACCTATCTATTCGTTTGGACGCCAGATTATTTGGAATAATTCGCAGATTCGTATTAACAAGAAAACAATATTCCATAAAGAATTGTTTGACAAGGAAGTGGTTTATGTGGGGGACCAGCTCCATAACAGTGGTGACCCCTAATATATGACCCGGTTTATCATAAGATACAACCTGCCAAAGAATCCCTTTCACTGTTCACTGGGGTCTAATCAAATGTAATCCAATCAAACTGGAGGCAAACTAATTGTGCCTAGTTTTAAATAAGGCCTGATTTTAAATGTCAAGGACATCTTCCTGAACAGAGCTATCAAAGCCCTCCTCTATGTCCCAGTTTGGCTACTCTATTTTCTTAAAAATTGTTTGCTTGCAGACCCACGGCGCTAAAGAAAATGGGATAATGCGTTCGAAAATATTTCAGACAGAGAATGGCAAAAAAATGTTCTCACTGTCTTTCACAAATTCTCACGAGCCCAAACTGCAGTACTTTCAATATAGATTCCTTCCCAGAATTTTACCAACAAACATGTTGCTTGTTTTAAAGAGGAAGACGGATTCCCCGCATTGTACGTTTTGTTGTATTGAAGAGGAGACGCTAGAGTATATAGGTACCGCACCACAATTAGAGTAGTGTACATCGCTCGAAAGGTTAACCATTGTCGGAGAAAAGAGGTAAAGTACGGTAAGTACCTAATGTATAATGCACCTTCTTTTAGCATATTATCAGTTACCATCATTGTTTGTTCTACCTTTATATGAAAGAGCATAATTTAAAGTACAGATGGTGTGAAAATATTGAGGATCGAAGGTGATATAAACCATTTTATGAAACCTTTGGTTAAATGTCGATATTATTATTACTCCGAGCGAGTGGGATGGAAGGGTAGAGGTTCAGTAGGCTTAATTTGCTCCTGTTCTAGCTCAAATCTAAACGGTCATGATATGGAAGTTTGAAAGGGCCATGATATGCCAAGATCTCAGCTATCATGTGGCAGGTAGGATATGCCAGTTGAAAACATCTATCTATGCTTTGGCAGGTCTTGACGAGTTTAGTGTTTAAGTCAATGGAACACTTAATTGTGGTGCGAGACCTTTATTGTGGAGCTGTCGTTATTGTAGTGCGCGTGCGCGCTACAATATTGGCATTACTGGCCAAGTGAACGATACCTACATGACTGGACGTTAAAACTTTAAGTTTCATATAGTCTCTGTACATTTGCAGTATCAGAGGCAAGCTGCGTAGCCAACTTATTCTGAGCATTATTATGGCGCTCACAAGCGCCCTCACTTTGTAGGTACCTATACATGACTATACTCCCAGGCCGGGTGTGTTGTCCGCCCAAAGAATAACACCATGAACAACCGAAAAGTTCTTCCTAATACTGCAAGCACTCCTCGCGGATAACGATACTGCGTATTTGCAGCCAAATGCAGTTCTAGTTTTACTTCGGAATTTATTCTTAACGCCGAAAGTAGATTCTTATATAAACAATTTTTATTCCCTAAGAGAGATATATGTTTAAGTTATGGGAATTTCCACTGTCACCCGTAAAATTTTCTTCTAATACGTTTGAAATACTATATTAATGTTTGTCAACTAAAGAATTTGTTTGAATAAATTTAAGTTCGTTGTTCAAGTGGAGAAGAATAATTTTTATAAACAGAAAAAACCCAAAGAAACAAGGTGTAGACTTATCCAGAACTGAGAAATGCATTTATCAAGTGTGTTGAACTTTTCATTTAATTTAAGATGAAGTGGTTGTTAATATCTGTAAAATGCATGAAATTGAAATAAACTGGAGGAAAAAAATAAAATATACACATGTTTGAGGAAATTAGAAAAATTCAAAATATACGAGTTTGCTATATTTTTTAACTTGACTGACCAAATGGCCTAACTATTTTAGTAACGAATGGAAATTTTCTGCAGGTTAGTGTCATATGCTTGATATTTACAACATAGCAATTGCATCAGTATACTGGAGGATATATGCTAGGGGGGGGGGGGGGGGGGGATAGTGCATTGGAAAATGTTATTAACCTATATCGTTCTAGTCCTATTCTATTTCTAGTGGACTATTTCACACACAAAATATGAAAAAGAGTGAGAGAAGAAATTACTTTTTTTGTGCATTATATATCGCATTTACTTTATACGTTTGGAACAAAAGGTTTGAAGGCCCAAACTGTACACATTCCTCGTTTTGACATAGTAAAATAAAATAAAATAAAAAATCAGCCAGCTGAAATGTATGGAATAGTCGTAGTTGTTTAAAAGATTAAATAAATGTATAGGCGTATACTGTTTGACTAATGCTTTTTGTTAATCAATAAAATATCAATCCAATTTGATGTGGATGGCAAACGGAGAACTCGAAAAACAAAACTAGCCTACAAATGAAATTGGAAACATTTTCCAATTTCAGCTTCACTTTACCATAAAACAATACATGACATGATATGACTTATAAGTGCAGCCATTCGACTATCAAACGTGACCAGCTCTCTGGTTGGCCGCCAAATCCTTGACGCGATCTACGTCACATGGCAACACGCATGATCAAGTTGTCGTCTGGTGAAAATGGCAAAACTGGTTTCTACCGCTAGTAAAATGTGTAGTATGAGACAAGTAAATGTTGTCACGAACGTAGGAAAATCTCTGCTATCAACTGCATGCGTTTACGCACGCGCAATGTCACGTATTATATGACGAATTGACTCGAGTTTCCGGTCGAGTGATCATTGCGCAAACGCTTTAAGTGGTACACGTAACTATGGAAACGTCCAGGTGCCCTCAAAATGTTAAGATCTTTCTGTAGGCAACATATGCAGTATAGGAATTTTCAACAAAATGATTAATTATGCAGATAATAGGTAATAATCACAATTTGTAACAAAATTAAAACATCCATGAATCTAATAAGTGAGCAATTCAACATGATACTGCGAGATGACGAAATGATTACTTGTCAAGTGTCCTCAATTTTCAGCAAAATCAAACAAAATATATTTTCATCAATTCAACATTTTTGCAACAAAACAAAACTTTGCTGAAGTACGCTCAGAAAGGTTATCATTCCGACAATTTGCAGTAATATAATAAATGGATCACTTACTTACAATCTCGTCATGCAATTCAACAGTTTGTCAAAAGAAAATGTGTAATTAATATCCCTTCAGAATGTCATCATTTCAACGATTTAGTAGTAAAATGATGCATTGCAGTAAAATTGCTGAGTAATTTCTTAACATGCACAATATTAAACCAAAGTGCAACTTGCATAACTTAAATTACTGATTACTATTCTTCGAGACGCTATAAGGCCACTCTTTATACCTACTTGGTTTCATACCCTATATTTATTATAAAATCAAGTGTTATGGTCGAGTAGTTAATCCTATAGCAATGTGGAACTGAGAGAGGGCGGTTTCTGACTTAATCTGCTTAATCATGGTTTTTATTATACTTGTAGAAGTCCTTGGTTTATCCATCTAAATTGATCCGCTCCCAAAGTATAGTGAAGGAAAGGCCAACAAAATGAAAACAAACTGTAAATTGGAGAGCCATTTCGACGTAAAACTGTTCCCCTGTGCAGGTAATGTTGGCTTTTCCAACATGCTTACATGGCTGCCTATATATAGCCTCGTAATGTATAGGTGCCTCTTGGGCTGATATTATATTATTATGATTTATGATTATTACTAGTCTCTATTTCAGTATATTTCTCCAGAGTTTTAACAGCTATGTAATGCCACACCTGTTGAGTAGAATCTTTCTCTTATCTTTTATTGCGATGTTATCAATATATGTTTTACATAATGTCTTCATACAAAGGATGAGATCAACCACAAAATATGTAAATGAAATTAATAACACTTAACACAGAGATACATTTTTGAAGTTTGCAGGGAAATATTGGTGTAGACCAGCCATGTACATAGTACCGTAGTACGATATATTTAGACAGGTATATACATGCAATGCCACAAGCAAACCAGTGCCAATAACAATAATATGCTAATAGCAGGATTGGCTTAGATTTTGTTGTTGTTTATGTTTTGTTTCTATTCTTTTCCAGGACAACGCAGTTTCACTGTGTATAATAATCCAGTACTTAATCTTACATTGAATAATCTTCGATGGGCTTTACCAAGCTACCGACAAAAGGCAAACAGTTATACTTTTATCTTATAATATCTCGTTATTTCGATTTATTAACATTTAGATCACAAGCAACTGTGTTCTGTAGTATGATATAAGCCTATAGTGTACAACATTTCGGCTGATTTAGTACACAATGAAGACGACTACTTATATATTCTCTTAATTGACAAAATGCACAGTACACACCTCCTCTCCCCTGCACCCACCCACCCCACCCTTTCCCCTCCAACCGTTTCTTCTGTTATGAATGGTAGTGCTCAACTGGATCAGAGTAAATATTAAATTTGTCTCCATATTATGACCAAATTTAAATTGAGCGTTTCAAATTGACACAACGTCTGTTTTGTAAGTATTTCATTGGCAACGGGGGGTTGCAAATATGTGTGGCTTTTATTGCCCCCACCCATAGCTACATCGCTACATGTAATTTATGTATTATTTATGTATAGATATATACCTTAATAAGTGCTTTTAGAAAAGCCAAACACACAAACCTCTTAGCCAATATCAATATACAGATAGAATACACATGCATCGTAGAGGTGTGTTAGTCCAGGATAAAGTTAGTGTGTACATCTCCTGTATCCCGTTAATTTTCCCTGGTTAAACTATATATATATATATAGCTTCAGAGTCTGTCTGTTCAAAGTATCTCTTTGGAGATCCGGCTTTATAGGAATCACAAATGATTTTCGAGTTGGTTAGCATCAAGTTTGATCTCTAGAGTAAGGCAAAATATGTCACCAAAAACAGAACTAGTATTGTTCGATACAGGTGTCAAACGCCTACAGTGAAATTACGACCTTCCTGACCGGTTTCGAACCTCTGGACATACAATCAGCGTCCATGGC
>KN886358.1:0-13791 GCA_000934455.1 Apostichopus parvimensis
TGTATATAGTGTTTGCGACACATACGTAGTCTTAGGAGTACACATAGCTTCTCAGTCAGCAACAATGACAGACAGTAATGAAGAGTGGCTGCTGATGCTATTGATGTGCAGAAGGATGAAGAGAACAAGGCAAAGAAGAATCTGGGTCCACGAAATCTTACAAGGAACAGAGGAGCTCGGTGAATTCCACCGGCTGGTCAGCAACTATCTTCCCATGAAGATAAACTCTTCGATTACTTCAGGATGTCTGAAACCCAGTTCCTGCAGAATTTGCAACCGGTAGAAGGATATCTACAGTAGAAGGTCACACATTGTCCATGAACATGGGGTTCTTCTTGTCATACAATGAGTCATTCTACTGCACTTCGTTGATAAGCATTTCTCCGAGGTCATCCATTTTTGCGAGAAAATGTACGCTGCATTGACGTCAGATGTAAACATTGTCCTGATTGGTCCTTACATATTATTGTATAGTTTTTGGAGGATAATATATCATCGTTATAGTTATTGTTAATGTGTGACCCAGGGAACTTAAATTGCATTGCATTGCATAATTTTTTATCGTTATCGCTTAGGTGTGACCGAGACTTGACTCTAGAGAATAATCATGATGCTAACCAACTCGATATCACTTATAAATCCTACAGCCGTATCTCTCTCTCCTCTCTTCTCTCTCTCAGAATAAATATATAATACGCCTTGTGATGTTGGGGAGTGTTCGAAAACGGTTCAAGTAACTTACGTATTGCTCCGGTAAAACTACCCCTTTGTCCAAAAAGCGTTGACCTTCTGCTCACAGTAGAATCCCTAATAAAAGTATAGATAACACTCACAAGACGAATTTGAAATATTCGAATGGGCTGTCCTTTACATATTCTTTAATGACGTAACCCTTGTACAAACTATTTACAGTGATACATTAAATTTTACGAATTAATCATAAAAACCAAGTAAGGTCACATTTTTATCTATAGTCGTATTGTATAATCCAGTAAACACCACTGGATATATAATATTAGAGTTTTATCATATTTACAGTAATAATAATGAATGATAACAAACCATATGTTTTTGACATGAGAACAATAGACGTACAGTTAATATATGATGACAAAGAGTGTTGGTCAGTTGCTTCCTAATGTGAGCACCGGTATGGCTAAACTAATAAAGCCAATGCTACGCTTACGCTAGGCAGTGGCTCACGAAGTGTGGTATGTGATGTCTAGGTAGCTGTTCTTCACAACCCTAACCTAAGCTATTACAATCTTCCTGCTGTTTTGTCATTTAAACCAGATACATTTTAATGTTTTCTTAACAATTAGTATTCTCTTTAGTGCGAATTTCATCATAATGTAACAAGTTTGCAGAAATATTATTCCCACTGTATATAGTGTTTGTAAAGAATTACGAGAAAAAAAACTACTTACAGCTTAATTTTCCTCATGACACCATTTACACTACTGGGGCTAAATATATTTGAAACTATCCATTTTGTTGTAAAGATGCATATTGTTTGGGTAAAAAAAAGATGCTACGATGATTTGTTTTCGATCTAAGGAGGAAGAAAGCTGTCATCAGCTATACTAAGCAATCAGCTGTATAGTCACCAAATGAATAATTGAAACAATTGCTGTGCTTAAGAAGTAATTTTTGACAGTTTAAGGTTATTTGCAAGGAATATTTGTAAAATTTTGTGGAATATACACGCAAAAATTATGACAATAGAACCTATGACAGCAAAATAATTCTCAAGACGAACTTGTTGGTCTGTGTATGTCCAATTCATATGACCTTTAAGTTGGTTAGTTATTACAGAAGTTTTGAATTATGATGGAAATATGGAATTGACGGTAGTATTTTTTATTAAAGTTACCTTAAAGTCAGAACTCCCCTTGACTCTGTGTAGAAAACAACACCAAACCATGACCAATAGTAAGAGATCAGCAAAAGTGAACAGACAGAAAAACATAAAATTATAAAAATCATAAAATTGGTAAATTGAGCAAAATTGCGAATACATGCAAAATAGCTACAATAATAACTGTATGTTACAGGAAATAATATCCAGGTACTCGAAACAGGATTAACTCAGAGTAAAGAAAACAAACTAAATTAAGAATTACATCTATTTTTTTTCCATACAACACTCTACTTATAAGAAGCCTACGTTTATCTGTGACACAGGTTTTGTGTTATTGTTAAATTAATTGTGATCTAGTCTACGTTGTTAACTATAAACCTTCTGTAACTTTAACAATTGTAAAACATAAACAGTTGCAAGACAACTTTCTATTTTGATATATAACTCGATGTTATCCACTACTAAAAGCCCACATCCAAGTAGGTCATAATATTGACTCATCAAGTTTTCATTGTAAGTAACGAAGTAATGTCAAAATGTAAGGAAATTTCCAAATTACATTTCTTTTTGTCCATTTGATAAATTCACATATGGAGAAGTTTGTATGTTTCGACTTATTGAGAATACGTGTTAAGTACTTAGTCTAGTTATACTCATTGACTTCCACTTAGTCGAAATATACAGCGAACTGTGTATTTGAGTTGGATCATATCCAATATTTTCTATTGTTTTTAAGCAATAGTATTCAGCGGGTAGATTTGACTGAAAAGCACAAAAGAGATTTAAGACATAGGGTAAATAAGTAAAAAACTCACCTTGTATTTTGAGGTATCTCCAATATCCAACACCGATTAATAGTAAGAGAATAAGTACAATGACAATAACCAAGATAACTACCGTTGCTTCACCCATCGTATGAAAAGCTGTGTCTGCAATCAAGACAGTAAAATCACATGATGTTATTCTTCGTCTAAAGGTGCAGTAGTACAGAACTGATCTTGTAACTTTGCAAAAAGGATCCTCAAACGTTCGCAACACTCTCCTTAACGTCAGATTAGGAGGAGGAAATTATGCTCTTTTAGTTCGTCGCATGAAAAGGAGATTATTATCTGTTAGAAAATTGATAGGTTTTACAAGGGCTGAATGGATGTTTGTTGTAATTCATTCCCAAATGATGACATTGCCAACTGTTATAAAATTAACTTCGCATTGTACTACTTGGTACTTTCGATTTTGATATCCTTCATGATGTTTAAACCATTACAAGTACCGTTATTTATGTCGATATATCACTTTCGGTGACATTAAAGAAACACGACGTGATGACTTTTAAAATTCGTATATGCATGCCAAGATGCATACATCAGCAATGAAGATAATTCCACATCTAGGTAACAAATATTGTTTGGGAGACCCAAGGGTCAACTTTGCTTTTATGGAGACCCTAGATTTTTCTTTTTTTCTACGGTCACATACAACTATTTTTGCAAAATGATTTGTTTAACTGAGATGTTACTTATGAAGTACGGCAAAAAATATCAATCAAAACTCGCCGATAGGGTGTTACGCTGGCATTCAGATATTACCATGTACAGAAGTTTTAGTCAGAGATTTCTACAAGGGACATTCAGTAATTTTAGAGACTGCAGCATGTCAAGTTTCGAGGAACAAGATTTTACTACATATCTCGTCATGGAAGCTCTTAATTTTTGACGTACATTCGAAGAGGTCATATTAGTTTTCCCTTCAATGATAATGGCGGTCATAAATTGTACGTCTACTAACTCTTTTTACAACCATTAGGATGAGCATAGTAAAATGAAATGATTGTTGAAGGGTCATTAAAAAGAAGTAACTGCTGGGAAACAATTAACTGGATAAGTTAAGGTAACAGTAGCATGTAAATATTATCTGTAATTAAAAACTATGTACTTTTTCTATGATAATTCTGTACAACATTTGGTACTTGCTGGAAAAACATAAATGAATGAATGCATGAAGAAAATTGATATAGCTAAGTAGCAATGCAACCAGTTCTTGAATAACTTCATCAAATGCGGTATCCATTATTGACCAAGCCATATTCTGACACTATTATGTCATAGAGAGGCAATGGGCATGTGATCTAAAGAGTATTGCTTACAGATTTTGGCCAAATAATAACGTTTCGTCCATGGGCAAGACACTATATTCACCAAGGTGAATATAATTGCAGACCTGCGAGGTTACTTGTCAATATAGTGGCGTGCGCCGGTTCGCGGTTACACTCTTTGGGAAGTCCTCTAGAGGAAGTTTGTATGGAGCGCACTGTCGTGCTCCGGGAACGTCTTTCTGTGTTTTGCCCATTTATGTGTAAGGGTATGTCAAGTAACCTATGACCAGGGGATATCCGTTGTAAAGTCGTGTGAGAAAGCCGTGCCAGGACGTTAAACCCTCACCTTTTATTAACTTTTAGTTCAATTTTTTTGGCAGATTTGTAGTTAATCAACACATTAAACTAAAATGTGGTAGTTTGTACTTATTATCAAAGCCTATCATGACCAGCATCAAGGAATACTGTAGTCGTCGTAGTAATGTTACATCAAGTATACCTTTAAGCATGGTCTGTATATGTGTATTTCTTTGCATGTTAACCATGAAATCGTCCAAGTATTGTAGTGAGCAATGACAGCAATAACACATTGAATTTTAAAGGTCTAGAGTTGATCGATGAAGTGTAAGATATAAAATGGAACAAGTCAGTCTAATCATTGGATATAACATAAAAATAGAATTTTGTTTTCTATATCATTGTGGTACGGAGTTTTCCATGCCCTTGTAAACACTGAAGGGATAATGCGATTAATATATTTAAGACCATCTTTTTTTCAGTTCATGTTTGCTCTCTTGTTTCATTATAATGATTGACAGGTTATTAATTATTTATTGAAGAACGTAGTCTGGACTGTGCGTGGCGCAAACACGATATCACTTTAGTCAAAGCACTTTTGTTTCAGCCAGCCATTACTCATTATTGTCTAAAAGCTGAAAGTATTCGACTCAACATCCGCGAAATACACGACACCGCTGCAATTGATTAAACAAGGACATAAATTAAAATGAAACTTATCGATACTGTTGAAGATTTGAAATCTCGAAAGCATATAGTCTGAGGTAACGAAGGCATGTGGCAATACTTACCGTGTGGTCCGGTGTATTCTATATTCAATGTTAGATTTATACTGATCGGCTTCAAACCGATATAGACACACGATATGTTGACCTGATTGAGATACGGTGTGAATCGTAAAGTAGATTCAGAATCGAAGGTATTAAGTTTGTCTTCGTTTCCTCTCTCCATGAGATTATGCACCATGAAGTGTTCAACTTCCACTTCATTGACAAACCATGTTAGTTTCGCAGCCGGCCTCGAGCTAACTGCAGTACACTTTAACTCTAGTTGCCTGTTCCGTTCGCTTAGTAGGTCAAATGAGTTGGTTGGATTTTCCAGTTTGTAATTATTGTAATAGAGGGACAAATCTGGGAAAACTAAAATAAAGAGAAACTTTTCAAAATAAATATACGAAAGAATTGTTATATACTTCACATGGTATTCCTTGCACAGAGCATTGCAGAAGCCTGCTTGTTATCTATATATATATATATATGTGTAGGTCTTCGCTAATATGAAGGAACACAATCAATTCGATGGCATGTGGTTTCGAATCCCACCTCTGACACCATTACATAACAGTAATAAGTGGAAAGCTCTGACACAAGTTACAGCACAGAAGAGCTTAGCTTCGTAGGAATCAACTATACACATTTTCTTCATTTGCCTTAATAATCTAAAACGTCATTGAACATTTGCTCACACTTATCGAGCTACTCTTGGATTTCACAGATTGCTGGGCATGCATTCTTTTATTAGAACTAAACAAAACTATATGTAAATCTCGTGTAACAGAAACGTTGCAAACATCGTTTTTGGCAATCGACTAAAGTGGCCTGGTGGGAAACAATTACCACAAACTCTAGCATTGGTCATTCTATAAACGATGAATGAGTTCATTGTACAACTCCTTTCTTGACTTACCTTGAGTTGTAACGTTATAAGTCACTACAGTTGTCATGTTACGATGACAACAATAAATTCCTTCGTGATGAACAGATACTTTTGCGATAGACAGAGCATAATGTTGATTCTCTAACAGCTTGACACCGACAGGGATCGTGTGTATTGCGTATTGGTTAGTATAAAGAAGTGCATCATTCGCATACCACCTTCTACCTCTGAGAGTGGATCCATCACATTTCAAGATTACAGAATCAAATTCGATAATTACTACAGATACAGGATTTGTCTTGCATTGAAAAGCTCCAATCCGTTGTAAAGTACAGAACAAGAAATATAAGAATATCATCTTTTCTTCCAAAAATGATGCCATTATTCACCCAGAAACCTTGTTCAACCATCTGATTCACAAAGGGATTGAAGTTTAACAGAGGAAGAACGCAGTTGTAACACAGCGAGAGAGAAACCGTTTACTAATTCGTAACCTATCAAAAATAATAAGCAAACTCTAAAAATGTATACAATACTTCTCAATACACTGCAAACCCCAAAAGTGAACTTCCTTATAAATAGACACAATATGCTTTCATTTTTATAACACAAACGACAGAAGCAAGCAGGAAATTGTAGCAGTATGTCTTTCTACGATGGGGAGAGAGTTGTATAGATATTTATTTTCTAGGCTTCTGATTCAAGTACTAGCCGCACAATCCACCAGCTTCTGTTTTTGGGGAAGACATTTATTTTTAAGGTTGTATTTATCATTTTTTAGCCTTTCCTCATTATCTCAATGAACTATTATAGTACGTCTTCATCACCCATCCAGTTGCCTCCTTTGCATTCCTACTATTCGACAAACAAGTTTCAGTAGAAAAGTTAACATTGACTAGAACTAGTCATACATCAAAGATGATATGATAAGCGATATATAATAGTGTGCAAGTAGATAATAACCAAAGTAAACAATACTTATTGCGAAATCCACTCAAATAAGACTTCCAGAAATGAATGCATACGTTTGAGGGTGAAACCCTGCAAAGCACATTTCCAGCTTTGTCATACTTAAATCAACAAACGCAAAAGATGCCTTAAATATTGTTCAACGTTCCACCTAAAGTCATCATTTCACAGCAAATTTAATATGAAAAGCTGATGTGTGGATTTCAACTACAAGACTGATGTAAAGGTATTTATTCTACTTAACATATGGGGGAACAAACTTGCCTGTTCGTTCAGGAAACTACAGACGCAATCAAGTTGAAAATACAACAGGAATTATTACAGGGTTTTATATGTTAGTGTTAGGGACATGAAGGGAGCATTTCTGATCACAATGTTCAAAACAAGTGCACAAAAGTCTTATCGTTGTGATATAAATCTCTAATCATCAGACAAGGACTTGTCAAAGGTGTTGGAATAAATGTTTTATTGAAACGTATGAAATTTATGAACCAAAAAAACTCCAAAAAGCTGGCTTCTTAAGTAATAGCGATTCTGAATCAGTTTCCTTCGTGGTAAGGATCTGGCAACAAGTGTGACTGTCTACTAGAAATGTGGTTACAGCTCTCCGTGAAACTCTTGTATTTTGTATGTCTTCTAGCTCGTTTTCTGAGCTTTATCTGTGATGTATAAGCTGCGTCATTTGCCTATTGCTTGTCAACCCTGCCCCCCCCCTCACGGGACGATAAAGAAGGATCAAAAACAAAAGAAGGGAGGCTTTCGCCACATGATTCTCAAGTCATTCAGACCACGTTGGTAGATTACGTAGCCTGTGAGAAGATGACATCGATAGCCAGTCTCCTATTCGGAGTATCTTACAGGTACAGTGACGACTACGTACAGCTATTAGCCGAAGTTGTTAATGGACTTTATGGAAAAATCACAAAGGTTGAAAATAACTTTACAGAGGTCATAATTGCTTGCTGGTCGAGTTGCAGATCCGGAAAAGAAGGAGAAAAATAATGTGGAGTATAGGTAACCTTCCTTGATGGAACAAGAGAACAGACAGCAAGCTGTAATATAAACTTCGCTAAGACTTTTCGGATCGTTGGTTATCTGCAGTTTCAGAGGAATGAAAATGTTGAACTTTCCAAAAGTGGTTTGCATCTCGTTGGTGTTCTCGACGCAATAATATGGTCTGGAAGGCCATCGGTGAGCATAACAGACACTCATTGATATCAATTTTGCTCTATCAGGGCAAAATAATAGCGTTAAAACTGCAACGTGATAAGTTGAAGATAACCGATAATTTGACCAACCTTGTACTTGAGGGAGAGCGAAAATGGGCCAAACCGTTAGCTCCTCTAAGGTACCAGAACCAAGGTACGGTTCACACTCTAGCAATGATGCGACCCTGCAGTCTCTCGGAAACATCAGAGGATGAATACGGTGATTGGATCACGAACTTCAAATGTTTCAAATGTTATTGTTGTATTTTTCACAAGGACAAGAACAGGGCCGTAGCCTGAAAGGGGGGGGGGGGGGGGGGGTTAGGGGCAGCTTCCATCTGAGATTTCCAATTCCAAACTGAAAGTAGACCTACGATAATGTGAACGCCTGGACGGTTAAAGCTATTTCAGTTAGTTTTAGCGAAATGTTAAAGTAGAATTTACAAGGCATGGGCAGTGCCATTTTCGGCACCCCGGGTGTTTTTTGTTGCGAAAATTTTCTTGGTACGCTAAGCGCTGCCATCGGGTGGCGCTTCACATAGATAGCGCAATGATGGTCCCTTCTTGGAAATGGCCCACTCAATTAAATATTACAAAAGGCCCTGGTATTAACGCACATCAAGAAGCATCACTATGTAACATTTGGACGATGCATAATGTGTCTTGTTGTTCCGCCACTGTCCCCCTACAGATTCTACCCAGGCTACGGCACTAAAGTATTTTTATTTTACTATTATTTTGTTTTGCAATGGAGTGAATGTGCTCAGTGCTGTACCCAATGTGCCCAGTGAATTTAACAAACAGCGCTTCATAAATGTACTTATGATACCGTATGTGTGTATGTTGTAGACATCTGTATAACAAGATAATTTTATTGTTGTGTGCACAATTTCAGAAGTTTCCGTTAAAGTTTAAGTTTCAATTTGATTTATCATGATAAAGGCCCTAAGTTACACCCGTGTGTTAAATAAATTAGTCTCTCTTAATTTAAATATAATCACTTGTGAGATGTGACTTGTTTTTATTTATATTTATAACTGACATATCAATTCAGAGTCCCAACTGAAACACAATGAAGTACACTGTTAAGCTTGAAAGGCGTAGAGTTGAACACTTGCAAGTTACGAAACTATTTTATAAATCACACGGTCCATACTGCAAATGGTACAACAAGGTTTCCAAAATAGTGACTCGGGACAATCTGGCAGAGATGAACATCGAAATTTGGCCATGGAGGCTGATGTTGACTGTGTTCAAGATACGTCACTATTTTAAAATCCTCTTACGAGCACGGGAACCGCATATCTGCTTCCACCTTCTTTAGAAAATTTCAAATCGGATGAATTTGAGAGTACGTTAAAAAATGGACTATCATTGTCCTGTATGACAATTATTTCGATCGGATAATGCCCTTCAAGTTAGAAACGTTTCTATCCCACCGCTATCGATTTACTTTATTGGGACACTTTTATAATGGAACCGCACTTCTTTATTTCGGACAATCTAAACTTTTTCGTATTTGGTGAACTATCTCATTTCACAACATTCTTTTAAGATATTGTTTCCATAAAGTTCATTCGCAACGGACCGACGCTGCGGAAAGTTTGTTGTTGTTTTATCATTGCTGTGCTAGAACGAGCTGGTGAGTAAAAATTTCGTTTAAACCTAGTTACCACTAAAAAATGATCGGTAGTTATGCAAAGGTTCAACATCAAGACAGAAATCCACATCAGCTCTTTTCTGCATGTCCAAACACAAGACACCGGGCTCTGATGTTATTCCCGTCGGATTGAAATTATATGGGACAACATTGGCGACCAACTTGTCAATTCGCTGAATGCGGCCTTCAATAACAACGGTATAACGGTATGTCTCAGTGATGAACATGGTCGTGCAGTTATTACACCGTACTTTAAAACTATCAAAAGATACAAAACTCGTTAAGTACCGATTATAAAATTATAGCAAGTTGTCTTTCTACATATATGAAGAGAGTTTTAACTGATATGATTAGTTATGAACAAATTGGCTGTCTTTATTGGTCGGTTCATCGGTCAGTAAAAACATCCATACAATGCTTCACACTATAGATTATACAAAAAAATTGATATTCGTGGAACTCTTATTTTTGCTCGATTTTGTGAAGGCATTTGATTCACTTGCATGGGAGTTTATAACAGTCTCTCTTCGTTTGTTCAACTTTGGTTCCGATCTTATCAAGTGGGTTGAAAGCATTTAATAATGTTCATTCTGGTGATTATCTTTCCCGTTATATTAAAATTACAAGAGGTGGTGTCCAATATTGAGAGCTCATTACTTATCATTTAGTTATCTGTTCTGTATTTCTTAATTATTATGATCAAGAGCGGTGATAATATCCATGGTATTTTCATTTTTGATGTTGAGCTTCAAATTTCTCAAAACACGGATGACACTTTTCGAATTTGTGATGGTTTCAATTGTATCATCAACGGAGTGCATTAAATATTTGGGATATTTACTCGGGTTTCGTGGTAAACTATGATACGCCTTTTATTATGACTTTAGGTAAAGGCATTTTAAATCCACCCGAGCATTTCTCCACTTTAATGTAAATATTACTTTTATTCCTATTATATAGATATCTTGGAGACATTTCTTCCAATGAGATGTTAGGAATGTGGTCTTCCATAGATCTTACTCCTCCCGGGTAAAAACTTATTATTGTTAAACGGTTGGCTATTTCGCAGTGAGTATTTTGTAGTTACTGTTTTACCCGATTCTCTCATTTGTTTGAGGATTTAGAAGAGGGGAGTTATAATTTAATTAGGACAATAAAGTTGACAAGATTAATTAATTAAAACTCTCACATCCGGGATAGCTAATGGGGGATTTAATATGATGAATGTTACTTTTGTTAAAAGTCTTAAATGTACCTGGGTTGAACGCTACATCGATGGTAGAGTTTGTCCATGGAAACAGAATCTCCAGAAAAAAAAATTGGCAAGCTGTTCGTATTTAAATGAAACTTTGGTAAGGACAGGTTCAATACTATTGTTAAAATTTTTACAAACACGTTTGCGCGGCTTGTCCGGTTTTATTTTTACAAGAGTGCAAAGAACTATGGGAAATGAAAATATATTGAACAACAGTCTCTATTTCCTAATAGGGCTGTGCGTAATTACAAAGGTTCTTACTTTCAAGTAAGCTTAATTAAAGGCATTGAAGACTCGCCCCAAACCGAGTGTTCAGGGTACCTCTTTCGAGATACGGCTCTAGGAATCACATATGATTTCGAATTGGTTAGTGAGTGGTCACTGAGAGTGTAGTGAGTGATCACTCCATGAAGAGTGAAAATTCACTCTTTTAAAAGAGTGAGAATGTTCACTCCTTAAAAGAGTGAGTTTTTCACTCTCTAGAAATTTAATGATATTTTACAGCTGATTTTGAGGAACGGGATTGATAGAATGAGTTTGTGACTCAATAGAAAGGCACGATCTATTCACAGAAATATGGCTTTTGTACAAGGATGCATCCAAAGATCAAGACAATGGAATGGGCTACTACACTGATGATAAGACGATTTACTAGATTTGGACACTGTTAACAAATATAAAAAAGGACAAAGACAACAATTTATGGTATAAAATATATATTAAACCGTGAAATGATACCAAGTTTCTTATACAAACATTGATTATAGCAAAAATTACAAACTACAAAGGCACAAAAATATGCAATGAATGATTCACTCACCCCTCTTGTATGTTCCCCTTATACAAATTAGTCTAGTTATGTCCATGAAACATGTATCAGAGTGTGCTGGCAATACATCAAACATGTTTTTTTGCAAATAACGCAATATTACAATTTCAATTTGCTATATACAAACGTTCATCATTTTCGAACTCGTTTTGGCGCCTTTATAAGGCTGGGAAAAATATATGAAGAACATCAGTCACACTGGGATACTAGTGTCAATGACTGTGAAACAGATATATTACAATACAATGGTAAATTCCTGACAGATAGTAATTAAACGCTCCATCCTATGTACATCTAAGCCCGTCAACCCACTGGGTGGCTAAACAATTAAGTTTAAAAAATATAGTAGTTTATGCATACATTTGAAAGAAAATTCACTCAGTACATATTAATTCATATTAAGGCAGTAGTGAATATATTTAAATACTTTTTTTTAAAAATATTTTTAACTATATGAATTGGATCACAACTATTCAATTTGGTTTTGCAAACAATAATCATAATAAAGGCTGGCAATACATCAAACATGTTTTTGCAAATAACGCAATATTACAATTTCAATTTGCTATATGCAAACATTCACCATTTTCGAACTCGTTTTGGCGCCTTTATAAGGCTGGGAAAAAATATATGAAGAACATCAGTCACACTGGGATACTAGTGTCAATGACTGATGTGAAACAGATATATCACAGTACAATGGTCAATTCCTGACAGATAGTAATTAAACGCTCCATCCTATGTACATCTAAGCCCGTCAACCCTCTGGATGGCAAAACAATTAAGTTTAAAAATAGTAATTTATGCATACATTTGAAAGGAAATTCACTCAGTACATATTAATTCATATTAAGGCACTAGTAACTATATTTAAATACTTTAAAAACATTTTTTTTAACTATGTGAATTGGATCACAACTATTCAATTTGGTTTTGCAAACAATAATAATAATAAAGGCTTATAAGCACAACTACTACAAAAAACTGTGGGCACTGCTGTGCTGGAAAACAACTGAATAAATCTCAAAGTAACGATACAAAAGTTAAACCTGGTAGAGATTCTGGCTGAAATCAGAACCCTTGACAAATAAGTAGTGTTTTAATTGCCTCTTAAAAGTAGCAGCATTTTGGACTTCTTTAAGGCTGTCAGGAAGCTTATTCCACAATTTAGGTCCAGCCTTTGCAAACGAGCGATACCCATACGAGGATTTAACTCGAGGTTCTATCAATAACGTATTTCTGCTACGGTCAAAGGTTACCAATATATCATGGATATATTTAGGACCTAGTCCTCTAACAGACTTAAACACAATCAATATTATTTTAAAATACACCCTCTCCTTGATTTTAAGCCAATGAAGATCATGGAATAGATCAGTCACATGATCATATCTACTTCTACCATATATCATTCTTGCAGCAAACTTTTGAACAGATTGGAGTTGATCATATAAATGTTGGTTGATACCAAAATAAAGTGAGTTACCATAATCAATATGTGAAATAACCATGGATTGGACAATAGTGCTTAACTCAGACTTAGAAGGTTTTGATCGCTCGCAATTCGCCTATCGCACGAACAGATCGGTTGAAGACGCTATTTCTATATGGTTACATGGGACCCTGGCTCACCTGGAGAGGAAGTGTTCTTACGCCCGCGTACTTTTTATCGATTATAGCTCAGCTTTAACACTTTTATTCCTTCACAGTTACATTTTAAATTATTGGAACATTTGAAATTCCCTCCTTCAATTTGTAATTGGATCCTGGATTTCCTTCTGGAACGCAAACAGACTGTGAGGGTCGGTAACAATTATTCAGCGGCTGTCGTTCTCAACACGGGCACCCCACAGGGGTGTGTACTATCGCCACTGCTGTACTCCCTGTTCACACATGATTGTGCAGCCGTCCACCCAAACTCGCGGATCATCAAATTTGCAGACGACACCACAGTGACTGGCCTG
>KN886358.1:15781-34362 GCA_000934455.1 Apostichopus parvimensis
AATTCAACAGGGTTATTGTACTGGACAATATGGATTTGAGTTATCGTGGTTACACAGTTTTCAGACTTTGACCTCTGTTGACCTCAAGTGACCATTGAAATTGTACTCATCAAGTTGGATCTAACAAGTGTGAAGTTCCACAAAGATTTATATTTTGAGGTGTGTGTTTACGAAGTCCTTTGACACCTTATGACCTCATATAACCATTGACCTTCACAGATATTAATAGGGTTTGAAAATTTAATAAAACCGGTCCACATACCAGGTAAGGATTTAATCCACCATAAACTTTTTGAGTTACCATGTTTCCCATCAGGTTTCACACACACCCCGTCACCATCGCGTTGATTTCTTTCACCATCTGGAGATATTGCGTTTACCAAATTCTGCTCGTAAGTTTGTAAAATGTTGTGAAACGCTTCCCTCCTGAAGATTTCATTTTCGCATGTTCTTATTTCAAACTGTGACCTTCTGTGGCCCAAAATAACCTTTTACCTCCTCAGAAAATAATAGGCGCCTTCTACCGTATATGATACATCCACATACAAAGTATGAGACCTGTTAGAGATTCCCTTCTTCAGACATTGTGTTTACTATGTTGACACATTTTGACCTCCAGTGACGTCAAACGACCTTTGACATTCTCAAAAACAATAGCCTTTTTGTACTCAATATGGGGTATTTAATTTAGCGAACATTCCCTGTGGTTTACGAGCAAAGCTGTATTTCCTGATATTTCTTAGTCTTTTTTCTGTCTGTTAAAACGAGAAATGATTCAGCTGCATCATACGGACGTCGTCCACCTGCCTTTCAAATTTCAAACTTTCACATCGGATGGCGATTGATTATGATCCGAGTCATCCAAAAGATTTGCTCTAATTAAATGAAATATATAAATATATGAATAAATACAACCAGAATAAGTACATGTTTCCATACTCATTAAAACATTGTATCCTATCTCAGTGATTAGTAATAACTATACACATTGTACATTAGCTTAGTAACTGTGCGTAAAGGACGACATGTGTCGTGCAGCTTAGTGATTATACACAAATGACGACATTTCGTACTGGACCACAAATGTAAGTCGACAATTTTGCATATTAGGCGGGTGGGGCAACTTAGTCTCGATAGGCCTGCTACCCGAGAAACTTATTCATGCTGTCCTCTCGAGTAGGCTTGATTATCACAATTCTCTTCTATATAGTGTAGCTACATCCCAGATATCGAGCTTGCAAAGTATCCAGCACACGGCTGCTCGAATCGTCCATAGGGCGAACAGGTTAACCCCCATCACTCCTTTACTGGAAGAACTACTCTGGTTACCAATAAGACTCCGTATTGACTATAGAATCCTCATTCTAGTTTTTCGTGCCATTAAAAGTGGTACCCCAACCTATCTTACATCAGCAAGCTAAATGTAAACCAATACGTTCGCATTATCAATTGCAACTTGAGGTTACAATTTCACGTACAAGATATTTCGGTGATGGTAGCTTTTTGAATGATGTACCACGTTTATGAACCTCCCTCCCGGTTGAACTTAGGTCTTTGGATCTACTATTCAGTTCAGGCGCTGTCTTAAACCTTTTCTTTTCTCTCATTTTTTGCACCTTTCAGCACACGCAAAGCGCATTGAACAACGCTTGTTGGAGTCTGCGTTATATAAGACTATGTATTATTACTAGCTAACTGATTGGGCACTGAGGACACCATTAAAATGTATAACTTACTGACTTTTTATAATACATAATATATTACTTTGTTACCTCTGAATCTACAACACGGTTTATAAGTTCAGATAGGGTATATAATTGAATCGCAGTGAAAAGACTTACCCTTCTGTTTGGTCGGTCTGAAAGCAACAAATTAGTATGAATGTTATCACATATAAATTTTAAAATATGAAATATGAGAAGCATGAAGAAAAGTCGGCTTGGTTTTTATGTGGTAAAACACAACGTTAAAAAAACATTGAAACTGTGCATAGTGATAAAAAACTGCATAGTGATCTAAAACTATGCATAGTGATCTATAATTCAGTTGTTTACATAATTCACTTTGCACTCAAAGTACACCTATATAATGAATTCCAATATTAAGGTCTAGTAGTTTAAAATTGTTGCAATCGCATGAGTTCATAAACGGTATGGTACCATGCTATCACAAGAAATTCACCATGGTAACCACACTATGTTGTTGTGAACACAGTTACCAATTTAAAGTCATGCCCGTAGTGGCAGCACCAATGGGGGAGGGGAGAGCATGAGGGGTTGGGAGGGCAATGAGGGCTCATTGATCAGACTGCCTAGACTTATCAGTAGAGTTTACATCACCAATGAGCAACATTGTTCCTCTTTGACTCTAGAACTTTTACGCTGTTGGTATGTGGTTCCATTCCTTGATCAGGAAATGTGATATGCTATTTCTAAGATGAAGAATTGCTAACACATTTCATGCAGTCTACACAAATGGATAATTAAACCAATATTACATGCAGAGACTGCTTCATAGTGTATATATACTAGCACTTAATTCTTCCAACTGCTTTTTATAAAGTAACCTCTGTCTCCTGTGATTCCACCTCACAAACCCACAGAAAGTAAAAGAAATGTATTTGTATGGTTCGTGTTACTCAGATTTCTTATCAGAAATTACATCATATTCCTACGCATGGCAGATACATAGCAGATATCATTTTGTTTCCCTACACGCCAACTTTTATCTTAATCAACGTAACTCTAGTTCAACCTAACAATACCTCTTGCTGTAACAAATGAATATGTGATCAATTGTACAGGTGATGTTCATGGAAACACGTGACACATAGCCAACAACCACTTAAGGCATAAAATTAAATTTACTTCCTCCTACACTTGAGTCCAAGAACGGTGGATTCCATTTAGTGTGACCAAGATTTTCTGAAACTTTTTCCTCTGTGAATTCCAAAGCACACTGAACAGCAACGGATAGGGAGGTACGTAGTGAGCTATCTAAAAGAAGGGGGTTGGGGTTGGAGGGGAAATAATAACCTTTGGTCACCTTGGGTATCTTTGCTAGACAAATTTTACTTTGTTATGCTTTTAGCTTCGTTGGGCCACTGCAAATGGTAAACTTCAACATTTTATCTCGAAATTTTGACGGCTTCACCCACTAAACTTCGCTTTTGTTTATATCAATTCCAATTTCTTCTCGAAGTTGTAATACCTAAATTTATGTTTCTTATCTCAAAATGTCGATCGTTTCGACCTTTTCTTACCCCTTTGCTTGATTTCTTTCCATAGAATAAGAAATTATGTCGAAAGTGTTCATTTAAAAATTTCGACTTTTTTATTCTATATTTTCTAACATTTTCCTTTTTTTTCCTTGCAAATTTCGACTACTTTACCTCAAACTTTCACATATTTCATCAAACTGACGTCATTTAATCTCAAAACTTCGACTTCAAAGTTCGACAAATTTTGAATTAGAGCAGTTGTTTTTAGTTTATGAAGATTTTTTTTACTCTATGTTTTTGTTTGTCAAATACAGGTTTCAGTACAGGCCAAAAGGTGAGGTGGAGAATAAAGCCTACACCAGACCACCCCACCAGGCCCTGCCGTCTTTGGGGTCATCAAGGTAAATATTTGTCCTAACCTCATGAGATTTTAGGGAAAGAAAAAGCTGGAGAGCGGAAGCGTGTACTCATTAATACACTAAAAACCCACATTTTTTCCCACCCAAATATTATGGGTCACATAATTGTATATTTGTACATACAAATCTTTACATGTACAATGTTGTCTTTAATATTTTACCAAATTTACCACAATATCTATATAATAGTTGCCTGCTCGTAGAAAAATTTGATAAATTAATCTGATGAAAAGTACAGGTATAATTTCCACTTATAATAGGATACTAAATTTACCAGTTTACTTACCACTTCTTCCTTTGCCTTCTCTTTCTGTAATACAAGTGTAAGACATGAAGTTCAGTATTATCACGCACATAAACATAACATGCAAAACTAACACGGAAAGAGAACGTGAATGAAATATTTTCTTCTGAAATTGGAAATGACCTTATTCTGTGTATTTATTTTCTTTATTACATTTTGTTTCTTGAGAAGAAGCTAATAGCAGAGTATCTGTTTGCCAACGACAATCACATAAAAGTTTAATACAGAACTTGAACGATATGTGTTTATAAGGGTACTCTATACTTTGGGTTTGTAAGTGGCGTACTACTAATAATTAATTCTGCAAGAGGTAATAAATCATTCATAATAAACCTCCAACTACCATTTTAGCTTTGATTGTAGAGAAGATGTATATAAGCTAGGAAATCATGGTAATGTGGAGAGTTATTACAGCATGGCCATAAAAAAACATACCTCAAACTTCGTACACTGAAAAACAAGATGTGAAACAGTTTAATATTGTCACTAAGTTAAATATACAAATTTACCATAATATGATACACCAATTACTGCTTAATTGCACAATGGTTATACAATTAATATCATGGGAATTAATCGCTCTTTGTTTTAAAAATGCAAACATTGTCCTGTTTCTTAAATATCCATTCCTCTGTTCATTTCTAACTTAGTCTACATGTAGCATAATTAGTAGGCAAGCATACCAGCTACTATAACGTACATACAGCGACCGGAAGTGGAAATGTAAACGAAATGTAACGTTTGCACAAACAATGAATCCTTTATTCGTTCCTTCCACTACTGATACATCTACAAAGCAACATGACCTGTCTATATAGACGAATATTCATTGTTATACACTGATCTTCTTGGCACAAGGTAATCCTAACATTACACTCATGATTACTTTAGTATACTTTGCCTATTTATAAGATATTTATATAATACAGTTAAATAAAATCTACACACAGTTTAAGCCGTTTCATTTATAAATACGAAAGAATAGGCAATTATTTCTACTTCTTATTATTATCCTGATTCATCCAGGTCATTGCTGTTCTGTCTAATATATCTTCAGAAAAGCCGTGGCACAACCACCTCCTCCTCCCCCTCCCCAGAAGTAAAACGTAATTGCGCCACTCCTGAAAAATATGAGAGTCGTTGAACGGAACCAAGTGTTGTTGACTTCAACTGTTAAAATATATTTTACTAAGTTATGTATACTTACAAGCATTTTATATATATAATTTGGCAGAGGACCTTGTGTTTTATTCTGTGTGAATAAACAAATAACAACATGATTAGTACACATTACTTCCCTTGATATGTAGGCAAGACGACCTTAGCAAGAACTTAAAAGGTGTTGTTAAGACGAAACCGAGATGAATTTGACTATGTTAGTTCTTTTACTAAGTAGAAGAATCTATTTAAAATTAGTCTATCTAAAACATTGTCTTCATATAACATATTATTACCAGGACATACCTCCCACTGTTCAGTGTCATAATTAATACGCTGTACTCCCACAGATGCATCACCAGTTACCCACTCGACTGAAAGAGACCGTAAAAAGAATTTTCTTTAGTCTGGTATCTATGGAAACTTTAACGTGTAAAACATTAAGTACAAGCCCGTTTTGTCAGCTATATAACATTTATTTAATTTTTGAAGACAATAATTGATAAACCTAGTAATTCTCGAATATAACAGATAAACTGTGCCACCTGTATTTGTGGCACAAGTAATAATCTTCTTGACATTCCTTTAGTACCCCTAAATGATACTACTGGCTTCCTGTTAACAACTCATTTTGCTAAAAACTCCCTTTCATTGGAACTGTGAGGACATCAACACTGTCCGTTTACTGCCTATATGGAAACAATTGGAAGAAAAGAGGCCAATGGAAAATGCATTGGTTATTGGAGAACGTATTTTATAAATCTGTTAATGATATGATATCCATCCGAGTTGCTATTATATATAATTTTTAACTAGGTCTTCCCGCTTTGACCTTCTCAAAGCACAACCAACTATCTTCGGATATGTTGACCGTTCATATTCCATATCATGAAATATCGCAAATATACGCATGTCTCATCATGACTGCAAAGATGAACAGGTACTACCTCCCTACCACATCTCCCCCTTCAGAAAACAGTGCTTAAAGCACTCAGGGTAAATGACAATCAAACCGTGTCTTGAAAGTACTACTAGAACTTGGAATAAACATAATTCTACAAACCATAACTAGATGCTGAAACATTATACGACGAGAATATCAATTGAACAATAATGAAAACAATTTACCTGATTGATACCCTTATGGATTATACGATGGGCTGGTACTGTGTTTGTACGGTCAATTGTAATGTAAATAGATTCTTATCAACTGAGTGTTAACCTCAAATAACCTACCCCCCCCCAAAAAAAGGGAGAGAATTCTTGTGTTCATTACGTTAGAACAACTACCACCTATCAATTTCATCCAAACTGTACTTTTTAACGTTAAATTTTTGTTTAAACATTTGAAAGCGTTGACCTTTGTGTACTTCACTTTCACTTTTGAAGAAAATAATTTTCTTCTGCTTACTAAGGTGGATCAACACCCGAAGTATGACATTACACCATCATGTTCTTTTACACTTGAAGTGTTTAGCTAAAGCGTCACGCACATATACCCACACCCACGAACATACCTAAATGCACGCACAATTACCATCGCATAAATCTATTTGGCTTCGGTAAGAAATGCGCTCTGTTATTGACATTACACACAACGTAATCAAATATGAGCCCAGACGTAAAATAAGTAGCTTTAGGGTTTTAGATAAAGTCGTGAACAAATCTCCAATTTTTTCGTGTTTCACAATTTTTCCCTAACCAGTTGGGCAAGGGATATCCATTAACGCATAAGTCATTTTTCTTAATCGTGTAGATGAAATGATTTACACAAATTCATTTCACGCCATTAACATTTACTTGTAAAGATTAATTTATTTAAACATTATTTAATTAACTGCATTCTTACCACTTGGCTTCTGCCGTAACGTGCTCAACTTTTTCTCAAATTCAAAAGGCAGCAGAATACTAGCAATTCTATGAGAAGAAATCGTATTAATTCGCCAGTTAATTACCATTAGATACACAATACAAAATGGTAAATGTCCATTACTATTATTATTAAGTCCCCAAATGCGGGTTCAAGTATTTTTATCATTTGTTTTCATTCACATCTGATGCAGCCTGCGAAAACGAAGGATCACACCACCGAGTTTCATGGGTAGATAAATCAATCAATTACCTAAAAGAGGTATATTCTGTACGTGATATTATGTGTTAGTAAGCACGAGATGGTTCGACATGTTTCTATATCGTCTTCACATATAGTTATACTCTAACAGTAGTTATTTCAACCAGAAGATAAATTGAAATGTAATTCTTTCTCAGACAATATGAATAATATTCGACGTTAAAAATAACTACACTTACCCGATCGTGATCGATGGACTGTGACAAGCATATGACAGGATACTAATCAATTTGGTTATGTCCCATTGTTGCCATCGTTTGTTTTCAAAGTTCAATCTTTTCAAAGTGTTAAGCGGAGGTAAAACTACTCCAGAGCTTAGATGTATAGCTTCACCGTTATCTTCAACTGACGTGAAACTGTCTTGCAGTACGATCTTTTGAATGTCAACCTATTCAAGAAATTAACTACATATTAAGTTTGAGCAAACATGAATGAGGAACATCAAAACATATTCGACATTGTTTATATCATTGACTAACTAGGATAGTAAGTATTTCAAAGATTGGCAGTTAACAAGTGCTATCTAAGTTGTGTACTTCACATCGTGTAAACCTATTCAAGAAATTAACTACATATTAAATTTGAGCAAACATGAATGAGGAACCTCAAAACATATTCGACATTGTTTATATCATTGACTAACTAGGACAGTAAGTATTTCAAAGATTGGCAGTTAACAAGTGCTATCTAAGTTGTGTACTTCACATCGTGTAAACAGATCCAAAGACGAAAATTGAACATTGAAACATGACAGTTGTCTCAAATTAGCTCAGTCAGTTTATATTTTTAATATTGATATGACGATGCTTGGTGTTTGGCTCCATGATTCTATTTAATTAAGTAATGCCTAATGCCCGTAGGTTAATTTTAGATATGTAATCCCCAAACATGATGTGGATCGAGAAGCAAAAGGCTAATTGGCAATGGAGAAGAACAGCAACCAAAGAAAAATGTCTCATCTCTGTACCAACAGAAAACGTTCTCTTTCATTTAATAAATTTTTTAAAAAGATTTTTAACTCACTGAAAGTCAAAATACGTGAAGTTGCCGTTTGAAATAATGTTCAATGTATCGAAACATCATGAATTAAGACATGACTGAACGGTTAACATTTGGGCAAGCACTTGTTAGATGTATATATGAACCTAATGGATATTGTGGCTAATGTTTTATTTTGAAAGTTAAAACAAAATAGAACGAAGTAACGAGGTAAACTACATATGCATCGGTCACTTTTATTCTCAATGCCTCATATTTTCAGATTCTTCCACCAACTGTTATTGTTTGACAAAAGAACATCAAGCTTAGGTACATCATTTCTTTATTTCTTCTTCACACTGAATCGAAAGTAAGTAATATTGTTTTAAATAGTTTTTCACCTGTCTTTCTGATGCTTCCTTCAACCTCTTCACTATCCCATCGTGTACATCTCGAGTTTGGTCTTTTGAAATCATAACGTTCTTACACAAGGCTTTAAATGAAAGAACAAGGTCGATTTATGAGTAACAGTCTTACAATCTTATTTAATTTGATTCTGGGTCAATAACTTAAACTTACATGCAAGTGCAGTACAGAAAACTTTATAATACAAACTGTGAACGAATCGCTTCTTACATCAAAATTAAATATACAGTGATTGAAATTGTAAATATCCATGAATTAATCAACTAAATATAGATAGCTTAGATACCTTTTAATTCTTCTTCTGTCACCTTTATAGTAGGTTTGAGTAGTTGCTGTTGTTGCTGTTGTTGCTGCTGTTGCTGTTGTGTTGATGCTGTTGTACCCTGTCGATCTTTGGAAATATTCTCTGTTGCGGATAAGATACACTTTATTACTCATCTGAGTATTGTAAGCTGTAGTTCTAACAGCGAAAATATAAATATTAATAATTAAAGACACAAGCATCAAACGGCATATCAGGCAGTCTGAATAAGTTTAGATAAGATAATATATAGTTATAGATCTGTGAGTCACTCGTTTTCACGGGAACTGCATTGACACCTTGAACTCTGATTTAAAGAAATGACCCGCACCACTCTTTATATGCATGTAATTATGCATACATGTACAAAGTGATCATCTCATTGTCATGGTGCTGATGATAGGAATACAGTCTAAGCGTGAATTTGGCTAAATGGGCGTGACTAAAAAATGTTTAGAAGGAAAAGAAATGTAGTTGCCTATCTTATGTCAGGATGATCATGTATGTTAACATTCAAATACCACTTTAATCTTGTTAGTGTTTAATCTGTTTAATCTATTTAATCTGTTTAATCTATTTAATCTGTTTAATCTATTCAATCTATTGTATCTACTTGATATATTTCATCTGTTTTATCTATTTAATCTGTTTAATCTATTCAATCTATTGTATCTACTTGATATATTTCATCTATTTTATCTATTTAATCTGTTTAATCTGTTTAATCTAATGAATCTTCATCTGTTTAAGCTGATTAATATGTTTAACCTGTTTCATCTATTTCACCTGTTTCATCTGTTTCATCTGCTTAGTCTGTTTAATCTTTTTAATCCATTTCATCTATTTCCTCTATTTTATGCATTTTATCTATTTAATCTGTTTAATCTGATTGATCTGTTTAATCTATTTAATATATTTCATCTGTTTAATCTGTTAAATCTGTTTAAGCTGATTAATCTGTTTAACCTGTTTCGTCTATCTCCTCTATTTCACCTGTTTCAGGTTTTTTTTTATCTATTTAATATGCCTAGTTTGTTTACACTATTTCATCTGTTTTCTCTCTTTCATCTATTTCATCTGTTTAATCTGTTTAATCTGTTTTTCTATTTCATCTGTTTATCTGTTTAATCTGAATAATCTGTGTAATCTGTTTTCATCTTAATAACGTAGGCTTTAATCTATTTCATCTTAATAACGTAAATCGTTGGCTTAAGTCTTACCTTGGACGGTGTGTTTCAAAGAATAAGTTATGATGACATGTTGGCTGGTCAATAGCTTGGACAAATCCATGATAGGTACCAAAGTCTAATTACATGCTATTATCAAGTTATATTCATCCAATGATTTCAATCTTATTAAAATTTCTTAGCCTATCCTTATTTTCTCCTTAGACAACTTGCGGAAAGTGAATTCACCCGATTGTAACAAGAATTACGTAACTTACATAAGTGCATTTGCTATAACTACTATATTGCAAGATATTGTTATGAAGTGTGGAGAGTGACGAACACGTTTAATCAGCATAAATAGGTTAGAGTATTCAAATTTTGATCAAAACATTTAACAGATGAAACTAATTTGAAATATGTAGTTCTTGACAGTGTGCTTTCACCAAGACCTCTAAACGTATTATGGGTCCGTTTGGCTTACATCATTACATTTACGTGGTTTTAGTCTGATTGTGGTTATTATCACTGCTCTAATTTGTAGTGAAACAATGAACTACAGAACTGCGTCACAAATACAGTTAATTGAAACACGACAACAAAAAATGCACTAGAAGGTAGGTGCTAACCAGGTTTGTAGCTAGGATTCCCCACACATAGTAGAACAGGAATCACAGGAGAGCATTTCAAGATTTCTAAACCAGGAAGGGTTGAGAAGTCATAAAGAGCATCTGGGTGAGGCTTAATCCAAAAGTGTACGGCTATGCCCTATTATTGCAATGGAATACCCCGATCCCATCACTCATGCTACAAGTCGGAGTTAACACAATGTCATATCAATGATGTGAACATGGATAGCCGTTAGTGGGGCAAGTAAAGGCTGAACCAGATATCCAGGTGTCACAGATTGCAATGGTTTCGAAGTATTTGCAGTATAAATAAAGTAAGCAGAGATTCCTGGTAGGGAAAACTGATTTCACAGTCTAGAGTTATCTAAGTAAGCCTCGACAACATTCTGATTCCAAAAAAGGAAGCTGAACTGAATCAATTAAACAGAAGTCAATTAGATACTTCAGAGTAAGATTGATATTTACTGATTAATCAGTAAATTACCTTTCCATCGGTAGAGGAGGACTCCGATCAAAATCAATAACACCAATAACACAAAGAACACAACAACACCAATCCAACCAGTTCGTTGTTCCTCCTCTGAAATGCCAAGAGAAAAGATCAAAATATGAACATCAACAATTCCAGATGGAAGTTGGTATCATCTCCAGATAACAAATCAACACAGCTATGTTAAATTGGTTCATGGTAGCCCAAACATGCATGTGAATGATATACAACAATATTTCAAATTGGTATCAAGAACTACACACCGCATACAAAGTAAAAGTACATTACTCACACGTTGATTTTTTTTTAAAACTCATGTCCCTTTATTTGCAACGCTTCTCCTTCAATTCCACATCAAAACAACAAAAGCATTCGATCAGTTTACGTTTACTACGTCAACTAGCATACCACAAAAAAATTAACCTGCACATAAAATAGTTATCGAGAAGTTCTTGCATTTTAATGTAGTTCTTACCTTGAAAAGTTACATCAGTTGATTTAAATTTCGTTGTAACACCGTCAGTGCTATAAACACACGTGTATGTGCCCAAGGTCGGATTTCCAGCCGTGTTTATGACAAGAGAGCTATTTAGCAATGTGAATTCATCAAGGATAATAACTTCACTCATACTTTTAGCTCCAAATGCTATGATTTCTTCCGTTTGACCCACTTTTTTCCATACAAAGAATGACACATCTTCCCCGCAGTTCATAACAACTCTTTCATTAGGAGTTACAAGCAGAGGTTCGCTAGATGCTTCCAGTGTCCCGCTTTCAACCAGTATCGTAGATTCATTGTTACCTACCTCAGACACATTGCTTCTCGCTGCACAGACGAATAAACGTAACGAGAGAGAGGGTTTTAACGAAATATCCACAACAGCATGGTAAGATTTTAATTCATCGACACCGGTTGTTACAGATTTCGACTGAGAAGAGATCTGTTCATCCCCACTGTTAGTTCTTAACTTCCACGACAAATCATCTAATACTGCACCTACTCGTAAAACATTACAACTTAAACTTGAAGCAGCGTTTAATTCTAAAAAGCATAATGATTTTTGGACACATCCAGTAACACTTATGTTTGGGTACGGTTCAGGTGGTTTGTCTGCAAATTGTGAAAAGAAAGACGAATTAAAACAATAAATTGTCCAGCCAGAAAATATTAGGTCTATTTATATGTTTTTTTTATTTATGAATTTAGTTGGGTTCGCTAACAACTAAAGGTCGCAGGGAAGTCGGTATTCCCTGTTAAAATTCTTTACTACGCATGCAGTTCACACTCATTCAGCTAACCTACTAATTCATTGTTAATCGTGTGGACCATACTTTGCGAATCATTTCTATTTCAATACGAAATTTCAACTGTAGCTTGTCCCTTACAAATATATTATATTTAGATTTTTAACTGAAGATAATATTTTACCAACTGAATTTCCAAATGACATCTAGTCGTTAAGTAGACACATCATGTTATCATTCATATTCATAGCTTCATTATAGGGTATTAATATGCTGCACTGTGGTTAGACCATTAGATATATACTCACGATGCAGCTGGCTTCAGTGCTAATGGTATTTCAATTATGTAACCGTTTACATTGTTGAACCATTATAACCCTATTATAGTAAGCTACTAATCACGTGAGACTACTTTATCATGTGTATGGTTGTACACCGACAGTGTCTCGCTTGTTCTCACTGTTCCAGCGTTTGTATTATAAAATTAAACAACATCTATGAAGTAAGAATATGACTGCGGGAGTAGATTATTAAATGTAATAATGTATGGATGAATGGATTGATGAACGAACAAACCACCTATTGTCTTTATTCATTGTCAGCTTGTAAAACTTCATGCTAAAGAGAAACAATGGCTGCAACATGACAATGAAATATGAAAGGAGAATGCGAAGATCATCGAGGAATCATTGACCGAACTAAAATCAAATAGTTTACCATGCTTTTCTTCATAACAAGCACGAACGATATCTGAGAAGAAATTATCACCAAATAGTAGGAGTAAGATCGGTCATTTTCAACATTGTTCTCTTATTGGAGGATGACTTGACGTTGAATGATTTGCAGGAGAAAGAGAAATTTTGGATTATTGGTCATGGTCTTCGGAAATTCAAGCATATTTCCGATGCGTTCCTGAAAATTTAAACAGTTCTCTTGAATGAGAAAACATTGAACTGTGGAATTATGATTCCTCCTGCTCAAGAATTATTTATAGATCACTGCTTACTCGTAGTTACTCGCCATGCTACTTCAATACTGTTTTAGTTAGCTGAATTTTCGACACTTTAGTAGCAATGCTTTATCGTTTCAATAAAAGGATACTGGATTTTGTTTTGTTTTTCTGTGGAAGAATTGAGGAGACATAAGAACATACTTTGGCGGCTTGAGAAATTACTTCTAATTTCTTGTAAGGTGTCAAAAGTCCTAGTTTTGCAAGAGTTTTTCAACATTGAACAAGATATTGGTTATAAGGTAATTGTCCTATGCAGCAATATCCTTATTTATAACTTCCTTATTTTCAACAGGAAACAATTTTTTCTTTGTAAGAAAATCGCTGAAGAGTGACCACCTGCTAATGACTATATGCGCAAAGTAAGGTTCATGTTAAAAAGTAGAAAGCAGTATATGACTCCGAGAAAGGCTCATATAAAGAAGGAGGAATTAAGATGTTCCTTTTATTATTGTACAATGTTATTTGAAGGATAATTTTAATATTTCTGTGTTTGTAATTTACCTCCATATAAAAACCTATAATAATGTATTGTCTTTTTTTTTGTTATATTTGTAAATACAACCACCATCAATACACTCATGCAAAATAAATAATGCATGTTGTTATCAAAGAAATTGACTTACCAAAGACAACTATAAGAACATCTTCAAAGATTGGATCATCATCTGTAGTCGCCAATGTCGTTAATCCGAAAAAATGATCATGTTGAGTGGAAACTTTCTTGATCATAAGAGATCCATCAGGGAGAACACCGTATTCTCCGGAATCATGTCCGGGTCCAGATACAATGCCTTCTTCGAGGGAAATAAATGGTCGGACAGTGCTAGTCACATTGGTTGAGTTGTACCAATATGCTCCATAGAAACCATCAGAGACGTTGCAGGATATCATACCTTTCTTTCCCAGTTGCATATATTGTGGAGACTGACACTTATTCGATGAGAAAACAGTGTCTGTAATTGAAGAAAAAAAACGTATAACTTGAACCTGTTTTCAAGTCAAATGAAAATTGTAGGGAATACACTTTCCCCTCAAACCGAGTCACTTAAATTCTCCAGTTCAAAATGTATAATTGGGTGAGTCTAAGGAACATAGAACCCAACATATGAAAATTTTTGACTTGTATTTCACTAAAATTTAAAAATTGCATTCAATTGACCTCCTACCCCAACAAGAAAATCATTCTTTTTATAGTATATCCATCAGCATGCCAGAAACATTCGCCACTGAATGCCCCCCCCCCCCACACTCTAGTTGTCCCCTCATCCCATGCAATACCGCTCGGTAGTGGGCGTGTGCAAGTATGCGTGTGTATACTACTCCAGACATAGGAAGTCCTAACACTTAAGTGCAGGTCTTTCATTCCACTTTTACCTTCATGTGAACATGTAACCCTTCCCTCGCCCCTACATCTATAACCCACCACGGTCCCCTACCATTCCCCCTCTCCAAGATAAATCCGGAATTGGATCTTACCACTCAACATGCACCAAAGGATAGCAGGGATCACAAAAAGGTTTCTGATAGACATCTATGAAAGGAAGAAAACTGACATTAAATGAACTCCTGACATAAATTGATCGTTGGACAAAATAATTGAATTCAGGCCTGGTGTCCAGAATGGCTTTCATAGTTTTGTGGACACGGATTGCTGTGGAATATACATAGAATGATTCTCAATCTATGACCTACTCAATCTATTACCTACTTCCCATCTGTAGGTCGAACATTTGTTAACAGTCAGTCACGAGCAATGTAGCAAGAAAACCTGTTTTCGATAGGATGTGGAAGTTCATATCCTCCATATCACTGTTCATTTGTTTTTCTTATATATCTTTTTCTTTGGTGCTGTTTTCTCCACTAACCTTCAGCTTAAATTCAAGGACATAGAATAAAATGAAAGGAGCTATTTAGCCATCATTCATCAGTGAAGTTTATCCGCTTGGAATGTATGAGTTGCGGAAGGCCACTTCTCAACGTGGGTTGCCAAAGAAAGGGTTTTACTAGCAGGATTGTAAAGTAATTATCATGTATCATTCATGTCAAGGTTAAATCAATTGTTCTCTAGGTATATAAATATTGAACAGATTGTTGGAGAAGTTTGCAGTTGAACCTTCTCCAAAATAACCACCCTCCTTGCTTGATAAGAGACCCAAGAAACAAGGAAACTAAAAATTTCAGTTGAATTGCTGCAACTTAAAAATGCCAATGTATCCAAGTTTGCATTCTTTTCCTAAAAATGTGCTTTATGGGTGATTTAGTTCTCAAATCGTAGTACTTCAGGATACTGGAGTTTCTTTTAAAGGTTATTATTACAATAAAATCAAATACGCTGTTGAGCCATCACTCATCAGTGATGTTATATTCAGTAACTAATGCTCAAAGAAAGTGTGTGTTGTGGATGTCCACTTCTCGACGTGGGTCGCCAAAGAAAATGGTTTTAAAGAAGGATTGTAATTAACATATATCATTTGTATCAAGGTTAAATCAATTGTTCTCTAGTATATTGAACAGAAGGGTCATTTCATGTCAAATGAACAGATTGTTAGAGAAGTTTGTAGTTGAACCTTCTCCTAAAATAACATCATCCTTGTTTGATTAGAGCACCATGAAATTAGGAAAAAATCAGATGTAATGCTTCAAATTGTCCGATTTGAAATTTTGCTAAAAAAGTTTACTGGCCAAGTGGCATTTTCTTAATTTTCCTCAGCAATTGAACATCCCATTATAAAAACCGGGAGAGCCTATTCCATACAGACAGTAATTCAAACAGGTTGTTTTAACATTGTATTGTGGAGGTCGGTCAACTTAAAAATGTCAATATATCCAATTTTGGTATTCTTTTCTTAAAAATGTGCCATTGTGGGTGATTAAGTTCTCCTAAAGTATTACTTCAGGATACTTGACTGTTTTTAATGGTTTTTGTCACTGACCCAGTCAATACAAACACACACTCACAATGATTTCCTGTGTTATACTTTTAAGTTATGTAACTCAGAAGATGATACGATGAAGGGTTGTAGTAGCCAAATAATCACAAAGATAGCAATGTGAGAGCTATGAATATCACTTAGGCTACCGGTACTTGTACTGTAAGTATAGAGTTCTTACTATAAACTAAATTTCGGGGTCTAGCTTTATCCAAGATTAATTTAAATAAGATTAACTGTATATATAGTTAATATGGGTCAGGTTAAAAAAAGCTGACTTTGTATTGCAGTAGAGATCTAATGTTTGTACAATACATCCTGGAGGTATTGACAATGACCGTGAAACATGATATGACCTTGAATAGCAGTAGCATGACTCACTGTAATGGCAACGCATTACAGTGAAAAACTCAAACATTGATTGAGTTTTGATCGATTTGAGTGATATACCATTATATAATTAAATACTAGTCAAAATAAGCTCCAAAAATATTTGGTGAGGGTCGAGCAACAGCTATCAGTGATTTCACACGGTATGACAGAGAAATGAAACAAGCTTTTTTTCCATACTAAGTAAACTGATATTCATTGATGCCCAGCTTACTTAACTATGTATAGCAACGTGTCTCTTTTACCTAAACCCGCGCTATCATTGTATGGTAAGGGACACCATTCACAATGAAACTTGCCATTCACCAAACTTACTTTGTTTATTTTACTTTGGTTCCTTTACAAATGGGCCAACCATTCAAAGATTTCACAATATCATTTAGCTCAGTGATAGAAAGTTCACCCAATGTTGTGGATTCACGGTATAGGCGAGTCCATTTAGACCGCGTTGCAATAGTTATTTACAGTGTAGTAGCTGGGATACATTCAGTTGAGATCTGTACATACTTTAGGAATAGGCAAGTTCATATATTAATTTTAAATTTCTGAAAGTGCCTTTTGAAACGATTGTATGCTGATTGTATGCTGTTTGTATGCTGATTGTATGCTGCAGAACTTAATGCTACAATGGTTTACATGTATACTGTAACGTTCGTCGTTTATGTTTTACTTTTAGAGGGAACCTTTCAAAATGAGATATGTACATCACCTAGTGCTACACATATATGCGGGAAATTCCACTTGGTATTTTTAGCACTGCCTTGTTACTGCAACTATATTTAAACAGTTTGGCTGTTGTTCAGTTCGATCCGATATGCAAAATCTACCATAAAAAAGAACCCTGGTGAAAATCAAAATTTCAGCATTGGCTATTTATTTGAATGCAAATAGTCTTTGGTACCAAACCAGGTCATAAATTGAACAAGCCTCTTCATTTAACAAAGCAACGTTCAGGAAGTAGCTAGAAGCAATATGACTAGCTAGGCTATGAGGACTTGCATGTGAAATTCATTATAATACAAGCATATAGCTACTGTACATCTGGCCACATTCTGAGTCATATTAATGAAATTAAAATACCATATCAAAACTGCACACGGATTACCAAATTACAACGTACCGTAATACACAACGGACCTTTTACCATGAAAAAGGAACCTTAACTTAGTTAATCTATAGTCGTGTACACAAGCTTACTTTGACTTCGAAACAAACCTGCTACAGAATACGCCCATGCAAAAAAAAAACGAATCTTATACCGTCAGCCTACTGTCTAGTGACACTAACCTACAACTTATTACCATAAAAACATAAAAACAACGGCGTGTTTAACATATGGTTGTAAAACAAATGCCCAAAATAGTAACGTCAATTCCATACCTTAAAATATATACCTTTCTGGTGTACACTAGGCTATGTCTCTTTGTGTATTAGGTCTGCATAGATTCGCCTTCACAAACAACAACGAAGCGTTAGTATACTACCTGAAATCCAGCTATATGGCTCAACGAAAGGTTCAGGGTGCAAGGTCATGACACAGAAAGTCAACACAACGATACGTGTTGCTTTGCAGAGATCATTCGTATGGAACGCGAACGACTAAATGAACACAGGATGCGATACTACCATATAACAGGATGTGCTTCTATGGCGGGCCATCAGTCTCAAATCATGGGAGATCGACTTATACCGATTTAAATCGACATATACCAGTTTCCTTCGACTTATACCAGTTTCCAGCAGCTGAAATTGACATCTACCGATTTAAATCGACATATACCA
>KN886359.1:40444-55440 GCA_000934455.1 Apostichopus parvimensis
TGCAGTTGAGCTCTGTCGCTATTTCCATTCTTCTCTCATCACAAAGCTGTCCATTCCTTACTGAATTTCCCTTTTTAACAAGAACAAAGAGACAAATCCAGCCCAGACAATGGGTCTTCTAAATACCTCTTACTTCCACAGAGGTATTATGAAATCCCCCTAACCCTAACTGTTACATGACCACAAAGCTAGTCCAGCTCACTATACAAATTCTACATGATAAAACAACATCCATACCTTGACGAGATAGTTAATACAGTGTTCTCTGTTAAAGCAACTTGAAAAGAAATGACAACATTCCACAACATGGCAGGAGTGTTCAGATGTTTGTTCATTCTGTGATACACACCTGACGATGGTCATTACACAGTCACAGTTTCGATGCAAGGGGACTGGGATTGAGAGCGGATCAGTCTTTCGGTTGTTTGGTTTTTTTCGTGCCCAGGATCTTTCTTGGGGTGACTTTTCTTGAAAAGTATTTTTGAGAAGCGAGCTATCAGTCCTATACACGGCAATGACCGTATCAAACGAGGGCAAAATGTAAGTTACTTTCTTGGAGCTGGTGATAAGGTAAGGTCAGTGAAGGTCATTTATAATAACTGTATAAAGATATCAGAGAAACTTAAAAATGACAAGAACTTTGAATAATTGTTTCTTGGGTACTACACACGTTAAATTGCAATTACTATGCATTCACTTGATGATGTATGATTTATTGTATCCGGGTACACAACAATTTTACAAAGGGGTAATAAAATACCTCCACCTTGATGGTATTTCAGCGTTTTATTTGCTTTCAATTTCTGTGAAATGAATTGCACCTTGTAAGCATCTTAGTAGTTTTAAAGGTCTCTGCATGCAATATGGTAAAGTTGGTCCAAAATACGAATCCATCGAATCTTATCAATTTTGAAAGTGCTTTTCATTGAGTAATGTACAAAGGCGAGAAACATTACGATAAACATGTGGAGATCACGTGATTATTACGTTACATTCATGTTCTTTCGTTCGTTCACCCTGGGAATTTGTTGTGCTATTACTTTACTATAAAATAGATTACAAAGAATTTCGTTTTATCGGTTAGCAGTTCATGAACAACTTAAGGGAGTTGATTCTGTTAATAAATTTTGCTACGTGTTACTACCACATTGATCTGAAGCACAGTGGCGCTGGCTTTACTTATAACCTATTTTTGTTGTGGTTGTCACGTTTTACGGTAGTTTATTCCAAATATAGTGAAGTCAAAACGTATACACTTTCACATTTCTTTGATTAATTTTTGCCAATTTTCGTTGCTAATGAGAAATTGATTATTTACGTATGAAACAAACGTAGCGTTTTATTACCGCCAGGGGTTTGGTGGTTGTCTGCATTTAACGGTGCCAACTTTAACCTTTTTGTTTTGTTAACTATTTTCGATATTTAATTATAAATAAAACATGACGAACACAATAGTAACTTAAAAGCAAACACTTCCTACGTTGTTGGTGCGTGTGACATTTTCATATGAAGGGCATTTGATTTCTGTGCGAGTGTTTTGTATAATTTACTAATATTCATAGCCTCGATTTTGATAAACCTATAACTGATTTGACCGTTAATCTAATGATTTTCTTGCATAGACAATTACTGAATCATAAGATAGCCCTGTTGGGTTTCCGTTTTTCAAGTTATTTTGTTTATTATGTCAGTGATGTCGATCTTACTAACAAGACAAACTAATGCAGTTTCCGTGACTTGTAACCTTTAATACTGGAAGTATAGGCTTCCGTATTACGTGTTGACTTATGTAATCCTTATGGCATGTCATTCGTTCCTTACTTAGTTAACTCAATATGCAAGGTTCGTTTCCTACTTGCAATGACACAGCAGGTTTCCGTATTAATTCTAACGTATATAATGTAACAAACATCGTTCCTGTACGCTATCTACTTCAGAGATAATTTTATGAATGGTGGTGGGGTGGTGGGTGGTGGGGTGGTGGGTGGTGGGTGGTGGGAGGGTTGGGTTTGATAGGGTGAGGAAGTATTGTGTATAGTACACTGTTTTCAATGATTTGATGTTCATCAGAGACCGTGTAGATTAGGAATTAAAAAAAAGTAAAACACAAACCGACCCTACCCTAACCGACCCTTCCTCCCGAAAACTATTTTCGTCCACGCAAAACCTGTTTCCGTTTAACGTTAGAATCACTTATCTTAGACCGTGTAAAAAATGATCTTATCTTTTTCGGGATTCTTAATAATTTGTCTTAGCTTACAGCCCGTGTGTCATTTAAAGTGAATCCTACGTTATCTTGAAAATGAATTTATTACCCGTTCTACGGCTATTTTAATGATCCTGGTTAGTTTATTCCGCTCTAGCCATGTACGTCACTCGAATGGACCATATCGAGCTTATCATTATTATCCAGCAAAAACCAGAGTAATTTGGTCTGAAATGATTCAGAAATCGTGGCTTGATTAAATCAATGGCCATTATAAATGCATTTGTGAATCACTAATTATATATTTCTTGATGATTCGTAACTTAAGTTGACTTCAAATTCGTATTCTTGTTAAATTGGATAATACCGTCAATTTACTTCAGTTTTCGGTCAAGTGAGTTCATCGTATTTGAACGAATAAATCTCACTCTTATGTTTGTTTTCTTGGAAGATTTTTTTACAAACCAATGGTTTTTGAAATTAAAATAATTCAATTATTACAAGTTTTTTTTTTTAAGTCAGACCACGTTTGCGTGCAAGACACGAAGGTTTAGTATACAACAGAGTGTATTTTTACTGGTTTGGAGTTAGAATGGTATACGGTAACTGTGAAAGCCTATATTCTGCATTTGTCCTTGAATCAATGTTTGTATAGTGGTCTGGTGTAAATTAGTTTGTTGTGAGGGATATAAAAACAAAATATAACAGACCACGTATTGCTAGGTATCCTTGTCCAGTATACTGGTGAATTAAACGCAGTATAGCGCATAGTGTGTATCACTGTAATATCACCGTTGGCTCAACTACAAAATGCCATCGCCAGGAGCAGTATACAGATATATATCTGAACATTAATGAAGACAGGGGAGAGCTTAAATTCACATGGAAATTAACCCCTCTACATTATAACATACCGTACTTTTCCATTTGTCAAACATAATATAGCCTTTGTATAAGCATGGAGCTATAAACAGATAGCTCCATGGTACTTACCGTTTGTTTCTGAAGGTTTCATGATTGTGTGCTGATCAGCGCTGTTTTTCTCGGTAAAAAGAAGTAACAGTCGTTAATTCTTTAGTTCAAATGTTTCTTCGTTGGTTGCAAGGCGCGATGGTGGTTGCGCTGGGCTGATTTCAAACGCCAAGTAAATTTATTGATCGCTCGTATAGGATCATGCAACATTTGTAATATTGTGGATATAGTCTGTTTGCGTCCAGTTGTTCTGAATAGCAAACGTTTATAATACACCTTTGCGTTTTGCTAATAATTTTGAACAACTGTTTGCATTTTCTTGAAAGATAAACGTGAGACATTTGCTGTAGCAACCTCGTCTTTCTAAGAATTGTCGCTTGTCATCGATCTTGTTCTCTGCATGAGAAAAAAAACGGTCACAAAATGAGAAGAAATTCATTGACATATGAACTTCACAACCTGACAATCACAAGTTTGAAATTGAAAAGGGTTATTATCCAGTCCTTAAATATTAATCGAGTAAATCGATAAACTTCTTGTGACGCCTGTGACGCTCAGTTTACAATTTCTCGATCTAATTTACTCTTCAATGGCTGTATAAAATTAAGATTAATTGAGCACATTCAACTTGTATCTGCTTTACACGAAACATTATAAAAATCATCATTGTGTTATGTTACTTGCGCCAGTGGTGATGTGTGTGTTGTATACTGTGGGGTTATCATGTTGTATTTTGTTACGCTATTCGTTGTGTTAGTTTGCATTGTATTCAGTTGTGGTTGTGCAGTACCTTCTTTCGCGTTGTAGGCCATGTCGATTAATTTCGTTACGCCTAGTAAGATTTTTTAGCCGATGCACACAGAGATTGTAGTTACTACTGTAAATTTTAAAGTTCTGTATACCATTGTAACAACTGGATTGTGCTGACAAATCTGATACATCGGTAGCATGTGCTATTACGATTACAGTAAGAACTGAGGATATGTGTAATCCCAAATAATGCATCAAACTGGATTTGTTGGGATTACACATATCCTCAGTTCCTACTGTAATCCTAATAGCACATGCTACCGATTTATAGCATGATCAAGTTTTTACTTTGGTACAAAACTTTAAGATTTACAGTAGCTATTTAGATGCTATTTAGATACGTGGTATATAAATAAATACAGAGTAATTATATATTATAAAGTAAGTATTGAGTGTCCAACACGATATCGTAATACAAAGATATGATTCGTGATTCCATGTGCAAATGCGTTTGTTTCACTTCCTGGTCAGACCAAGTACAGTTTGCAAACACTATTAAGCTCATATAACGTATATTGCAAAATAGTACAGCACGTACCCATGAAAATTAACCGAGATTTGTTTTGACAATTATTTGCTACATGTCAAAGCCAACTCACATATTGTCAAAGTCGGGTTAGTGATATTCCAATCGTTTTACTGCCATATTTCATGAATGCATTTGGTTAATCTTGGTTACAATTTCTCTTTGTGCGCATTTTCAGTTGTAACCATGGCGACATTTTTTTCATCCTAGCATATTAAAGCGCCGACGAGTCATTTGTTGTTATTTAATCTTGTGACAATTTCTCTCTGTGCGCATGTGCAGCTGTTGCCATGACGACAGGGGGTTTCATCTAACTTGCGATTATTCGCATTTGATATGCAGTTGTATGCTTGTAAACATGACATGTCAGACGTTACTAAATCATGAAAGCAGACTAAATGCGTTCAAGAAGACAGCTTTTTTTTTACGAGTCTACAAATAAATATCATATATGAAATATTTTTTACCCCAGTTATCTTCGTTTTCAAACTTCCAGTTTATCCTATACTATTTCGTAAATTATCGGTTTTCCAAAATTAACGAAATGAGTCTGTAATACAAACGAACTTGACTGCATATTATCACATACGCATTAAACTTACGCGCATACACAATTAGTGGAGTGTTTTCCCAATTCCAATTCGTAAATTAGGTTTCAGTGTTTCCGTCAAAAGAGGAAAGCAACAATGGCGATAGTTCTATTAGTAACAAGAAGGCGAAAATATTATACAATTATTTTATTCTTAAGTATAAGAGTATTTGACCTCTGAGATCTGAGTGCTTACTTTTCAGTCCCAATAATGTCCAAGATCGACAATGACTCTTAAACGGGGAAAATACATATTACGTTTTCGATCGAACGTACAAACCTTTCAAGCTTGTTCTGTTGTTAATATAAAAAGGTGTTAAGCCATGTGGTCACTCTATTATAATTCAACACCCTGTCAAGGTACCGCCAATATCTCTATTAGATTAAATTACACGTGATGTAATATATAGATGTCTAAACTCACGTAGTGGCTACACACATCTTCACATGCACAGTATGACCGTAACACCATCCATTTTGAAATCTTTAAAATTTCACGCGAAGTGAGATAACAGCTGTGTTTGCATCTATGCCAATCAGACTTAAAATCGGCTACATATTCTTTCTCATAAACTTTAGGTGAAAAAAAGAACTTTATTGTTCGTGTTTTAAATCATCTTGTAAGAATTTTAGATTCATAGCAAGTACTATTTCTGTCCTGTGATAATTTCTGTCAGTTATCCTCGTAGTTTATAAACCTTAATTCCTGGTAATGAACGTTCGTAGAGTAAATAACATGTATGCAAAAGTTGTGTCTTTTCTTTACATCACTAATAATTTATAAGATGTGAATGAAACTTTATTCTACAAATATTCTAATTATTAAACAAAACGTCCAGCAAATGATAGTAACAAATAAGTTTAATGACATTTATACAACAATAAAGTTCACCTTTTAATACCACACGATTACCTTACGAATTAAATACACTTTTACAGCAAATTGAAGTATAAGGTAAATAATGCTATAGTTTTCTTCATTTTTTAAAATTCTTGATTTCAGACAAACCGTCGCAATTCTACATGTGATATGCCACCTCAATTTACCAATGATAAGAAGATTGTGTTTATGTCTTAGTGATTAAAACATAATTAAATTATTAGTAAGTAATAATATGATTTATGCAAAAATGAAGGACCTTAAATAATATCATAAGCTAATTGCCTAATTGATTGATTGATTAATTAACTACATAAGTAACTAAATAAGATAAACAGGTTGAGCATGAAGTGGGCGATATCTCCTGTGGACTATTGCAATAGCTCATTTGATCTTTTTCGTAACGCGATTTCGTCTCCAATTACGTGAAGTCTAACCGTTTCCCTCGCCTATAGCAAGACTTGTTCAGTGCAGTTTCTTCCAGATAAGTGAGTGACAGGTTGAAAATAACAACCTTTACGAACCTTTCTGGTCTTGTGCGATTAAGAGTCCATTTTGTCATAGTAGTGCACACCACTTCTGTATACTTTCTACTTTTCATTGCCTTTTTTATTCATTTCTGGTACTGGTCAGTGATAGACTGGTAATTAATTGAAATGATTTACGCTTCATAGTTGAGCTAGCTCGTGACTGTGTGATCAATAGTAACTTATATAGAAGGGTAGCTCTTCATCCATGGTAAAGGTATATATGCATCAGGTGTCTTAAAGCAACACGAAGCTGCCGAAAAGCTAAGGCACGCACGGTCAATTTAAATCATTTCAAAGAAATATATAAGCACTCCCTTCCTTCGCTCTACCGTTGGGGAAAGTCACGTGATATTATATATGAAGTTACAAAGAGATCAGCTTCATCCCTAGGGACTAAGCTAATCCATGTAAGGATTATTTGAAGGAAACATAGTTTCTTATAGAAAGAAATAATTGTATATTACGAGATCGTTATTTAAAAGAATTGAAAGATCAACTAGGTAACGTTGTGATAACATTTCCGTGTTGCGTAAACCTAAGTTGATGGTTTGTGTGTTAGGATGACAACAATACGTAAGACACATTCCTTTGTTTTCACAAAATGGCCACCCATTCTGTATATGACTTATACAAATATTCTTAGCTATAAATTTATTCATATTCCTCCATGAATTTTGGTATTATTGTTCAAAATTGCTTTAAGTTACAGAGAGAGCTAGATAAAGAGAATCATCCACTGAATGAAACAATTTTTAATTAAATACTGTTTACCTTCATGAACATCCAATTAGTAAAAGGACTGCGCTTGACTGACGGCTGTACATGACAATCATGTAGTAAACAGACGTCATAAATAATTTAAAGGAATTGTTTATGTGTATAATTCAATATAAGAGCATGCAATTAAGAAGAACATGTACGTGAGTTGAGTTATAAGTACTAGAATGTCACTCTTTGTAAGCCGTCTGTTCATCTGATGGGTTCTAGCTTTTGTGTCGGGGCGTCCAAGGATAATTGAAACACTCGGCAGGGACTGTATATAGCTAGTTGACGCCACATACTTTATCATTAACAGTTATTAAACACATAATGTGTAACTGACCAGGCGTGTATTCACATCACTATACCAATGCATTCCGACGTTATAAGTATTATTTGGCATGCATGTTGTTTGCGATGAAAGGAAAGGTGGGTGGGATATGTCAGTATTCGAAATAAATCCCACCCATGCAGTAAAGCTGGCAATTTGTTACAAGCATTTGATAGCTAATTATGACAATTTTATTTGTCTCTATGATCGTTCGAGCGATTGAACGCGTTACTGAAAAATGTGAAATAACACAGGATTATATAGATTTAAAAGTTTGTTTATTACAAGAATTCACCTCTTATGGGGGTTCATTATTACGGTGTATTCCTTAATAAACTACAAATCAGTCTTTGCATTGATACGAATAGGAACTTGAAACAAAAGAGACACTGTTACCTCTTGTATTCAAAGCCCTCTATATGGATAGCAATTACTTCGACAACGAGAATGATTATTACACTATTCTATTACTATATGCGCATGCGCTGACTTGATCTTGACTTATATGCCGCAATCATATGCGTGAAGGTATTATTATTTTCATTGACGATAAGAAGTGACATAACTTGTAACATTATTGTATATTGGATGGAAATATTTGTTCTTTTGTATTAGAAAAAATCTAACAGGTTACTGCACTACTTCAGTCCGATGGTTGATTGAATGGGTATTCCCAAATGAACTTTGACCTCAACGTATGATAATCTACTTATAATTACATTAATCTATGAGTGGATTCTTTCGTCAATGTCTTATTCCAGTGTTATTATAATATGATAAGATACAATAAGATATAATACGATGGTGAAAAGTTAAATTAACAACAAAATGATTTAAATCCACTGATAAATTCCAATTTTCGAATCTTTATGAAGTAAACAGTCACTTTGGTTATGTCGAATTAAAATAAAATGATTTTATTACTCGCTGACGGTTACTTCTTTAATATAAAGCGACTGTTGTTTTCATTTCGAACTTCAGCATATACGCCGTCGCTGTACCTCTAAGTAGGTCAGTTCCACACTTCTTTAAACATTAGAGATGTTGGTTTATTGAATTTCTTGAAAGAGTGAACCCATTATCAAGTACGTGCTTGACTGTAACATCCGACAACCTATAGGAGATAATTAAAGCAGCATATAGCTAACGTCTAAATCACACATGTTTTAAAAACTGAATAAAAATATTAAACGTATCTGAAATAGTATAGAAGCTTGGTCTTTATAAAGGTATACGGATGTTTAAAAAGCCTCAATGAAAACGATGTTGTATAAAAACTGTAAACGATTATAATCTAAGTAATGAAGGTTGGTATTATGCCATACCTACCTTTTAGAGTCAGTAACAGTGAATATATCGGTGTGTAGTTTGTAGTTAGTTTTTTATTTCTACTTGGTCACTAGCTGAGATAACAGCCTTGCTGTTTATTCTAGTGTCCTTCATATTTTAACCTTCCTACTGCGATGTTAGTTTTGTATTAATCTTGTACAAACATATGAGAAATAAAATTGAAAAGCTAGAGGCACAGACATTGAACTTCACTTTCTGTCGTGTCATGAATTGGTTTCTGATATTCACACTAAGTAACGGAAGGATTCATGATAGGAATTCAGTATATCGGAAATGGCATACTTATTGATCCTGTTTCGCAAAAGAAAAATATTCTTTCAGTGTACTGGCAAGAAATAAAATGAAGTCTAAACGTTTGATTCCCATGGCAGGATATAAGATTGTTCATGTTTACCGTATCTAGGTTAAGGACATTTTATTTCTTCTGGCGAGAGGGATTTAAAAAAAAACCTTCAAATGTGAATCGATGGTGTGGTTGCTCGTAAGTACCTCCAGGAGTGATATATTCAAGGTAAATATCCCTCTCTGGTTCATCTCCATAGCATAAAATAAATTCAAGTTCATTCACTTTTTGTAAGTTATAATTATTTCGGAAGAGTGTTTAGTTAGGTATCTGTCAGATGTTTGCACAAAATGAGTAAGTCTGAAAGGCTATCGATTTTTCTCTTGCTATGACGAAAATGGGGAACAGGCTCTTGATTGGTCAATTGACATTCAAAATTTAATATTTATGCTCTCTGAGTTTCCATCAGGTGACCTTGTACGCGTAAGAAAATGCCAGTAGTGTCTTTATGGAAGGGATCGCACGTATGGTACATTAATAAGGGGTTAAACAGTCTCGCAAGGAAATGGCTAAAACCCATCACACCCACATTCCAACGAGTTTGTTGAAAACATGAATAAAACCGTAAAGAAATCGCAAATATTTTTCTTTTCAGACTTGATGGAATCATTTAAACTATGGGTGGGTTTCAAGCAAGGTGAGGGTTTGTTAAAAGGAAGATAATAAATGACAGCGATATTACATCCGAAGGCGGTAGCAGTATGTGAGATATGTGGGACATTTGTTAAAAGAAGGTTATCACCTTTAACTGTTAAATCTAGAAGAAAAAAGAGCCAGTCATTTTATGCCACTTTTATCATTTGTGCTTCCTCCAACAATTGACGGAGAACGATGAATTATAGTATGCATGTGTTGGCTGTATGGACATAATTATGAACGGCGTAGGAACATTATATATAGGGTGGTCGTCGGTAACGGGGGTGGGTGTGTGGAAAGGGGTGGGTGTAAGTGTGATGGAAGCTATTAAGCATAAACCATTAAAGTATTACGTCACTAAAGAGAGCGATTATAACTTCCCTGAAGGGAGGAAAATAAATATTTTGATATCAGAATCTAGCAAACTAAATTATTTTCTCTTTCAAGTGTGTATATAATTTCCTAGTTGACTTGGCGTTGTTGGTTTGTGTATTTACACTTATTGGCAGATTAGCCTACACTGCTGTTACTTATCATAAATATATGAGTTAACACATATAGTCATTTTATGTAGAGAAAAGAGAGACAATTTGTAACATATTTTGCCTAAAGACCTACAATCGTTTTAGAATACGGCAGCGCTTTGTATTTCCAATAAATCTTGACAGCTTCGTAAAAGAACATCTAAAGTTCACGTGGTTTAATCACTTTAATCATTAATGTATTGTATGACTTATATACCTTGTATGCTCACTCATTACGGAATAGAAGACCATTCTCGTTCGAGCCAGAACTAAAGACAGGAGGCTTAAGAGGAGATTAGCTTGACTTCTCTCTGTGGGCGTGACCCCCCCCCCCCCTCTCCGGTCCACTTGGACTGTCACCACACCCTCCTCAACATAGCCTTGACCTTCTCCCGGATAGCGAGTTTAATGCGGAACGCATTGCATGTTTAGGTTAATTTTATAGGATAAAGATACGGAAACCCAGCATACATATACATCAAGACTTCTTGCAGCTAGATCTATCTACGGTAGATAACATGTTAACTCTGGACATGACGTGTTATTGATTTATCGACATTATGACTAAATAAGGATCCTAAAGAAAATTGAAGAAGTGTTATGAATGGTTTATTTTAGGCTAAAATCGAAATAATTTGGCATCTCTGCATCGGAAGTGGTTACGGAATGTGTCGTGAAATACCCGTGTAAATTTGTAATATTGAGGCCAAGGGAAATTAATGTGTGAAGTAATCCCAAAATAACTCTTTCTATAGCTGTTCTATATAGATATGACGCAGTGGTTTGTTAGGGTAACTTATCATCGCTGAGACTTTGTTTATTGAATAAGATATGGAAAGCCGACCAGGCAAGAAAGATAATGCGACCAATATATAGTTGTTTAACAAGCAAGGTATATGAAAACTGTATTATCAAAGGCTTTTGTTGTTGTTTCTATTTGTTGTTTTTTGCGAAGTCAGTTACTTGACAAGTAATCTTGTGTAAAAAATGATCTCACCACGTGCCGTGCATGTGACCTATTCATAGACTATGTAAAACTAGGTAATAAACCAACACGTACACACACGGTAGTATACATACACTATAAGTATATCGACCGTGTATATGCGTATGCCAATCTTGATATCAATGAATATATGTGGATCTAACGATTAATCAAGCTTTCCAGAGTTACACTAGCATGTTATCGGCATGGTTTAATGTTGACAGTGGATCGGAGTTGCCTTGGCAAAAATGCCCTGATTTATTTGTTCGGGTACAGGTTCTTTCTGATATCATAGCTAGCATTACCATTTCTTTTAGTCTGTATATGCTACTGACACATTGGCATAGCGGGTACAATGGGTACAACATTGTTAGTACATGGTTGCACCTCTTGGGGTATGGATTTACAGATATTTAAGGAAACTTTTCATCATCATTTGAGAACGACTTGTACAAACTTTTATTTCATAATAATGATTATATAGTGTCCTTGTATAACTTATGTTGTAAGGTTGAGGTAGCGCCCCAATAAGTTAGCTCAGTTTGTCTATAACCTGTCTTCGTACACGTCACTTACATCACGTGACCTACTTTGCTGATGAGAGGTTCAGACAAGGTAAATTGGTCGCTCGATTTCAAAATTCGAAGATTTCCGGTGATTTTAATTAAAGGCATTGATTACCAGTTTTGTTTTACCTGTTCGACTAGTCGAAACGTTTTCCCTAAAAAGGAAGTGTTGAGTTGGAGGTTCCATTTCATGTTAGCGCCTTAAAACAAAGGTGATGGGACGATGAAAGAAACCTGTGTGAGGAAAAATAGAGCATTGGACTAGTTCTGCATTCAAGCAAACCGACAGGGTATTTATATATGTAGTAGGATAGAACTCAAATGAGGGAATTGCGGGTTAACACCCTTCAGTGTTGTAATGCAGTATTTCATAAACTTTTTCACTATTCACACCAATAAGCAATTAAAAAAAGGAGAAAAGAAGACATTTGCACCTCCTTAACCTGCAGAGGGTGATGAACCCTTTTTGCGCAGTAGGCGTAATGTCCAGTTTGATGTTTATGTATACCTTTACTCGTGGAGTTCTGTCTCGCAACCCCATGGATCGAGTGCCTGTAACCCAGGTTATGGAAGGATGGTTTAATTTTTGTTTTGAATACTTCGGAAACTTTCAAACTTACTCAGAATGCGTTCGTGTGTTTTAACTTGAACGAAGCTAAATGGTTTAAGATCCCCGAAAGTTACACTGCGTAGTATTCAACGCCGAGGGGGGGGGGGGGGGGATGACCGTACGCGTATTCAATTCACAAGACGAAATGTAACGCACTATAGAACACGCAATATTACCATAGAAGTTCTATTGCATAAATATTGTCTCACGGGTCCCGCTAGTCCACACCCGAGACCTGCAACAGCGAAAGTCGCATGAATTCTTTATTATGAAATTGAAGCCGATATGTAAATATTTTCGCTATACATTATTTTTTGTTTGAGTACATCGTAACTGCAATTTAATTGGGTTAGACGTATTCCATTGTGGTTTTCCATTCATTGTTTCCAATCTAGCTACAGCTTGTAAGAAACACTATACATTCCTCACATTAACTCGGAATTAAACGTCTAAATGTTGCCTTATTTCTTGTTTGATCATACGGTTACGGTTCCTTATCTATACTACCAAAAAATAAAATAGTTTTAGTCGACTTTTTAGAAATACACGAAGGACACGTGTGTATAGTGCTCCCTTTTAAAAATATTATTGGTTACGTTTATTGCTGGTACTCATATTCAATATATTGTGTACTGTTTGATCACACCACTCCTATACTCCGTTCATTGCATTGGCTTCCCATCTCTCAGCGCATCCAGTTTAAGGTCCTATTTCTCACCTACAAAGCGATCAACTGGCTTGCCCCTCAATATACCACTGACCTTCTTACTTTGCGTCGGTCAACTACAGTTACGCCTCGCTCTTCCTATCATGCGCATTTACAATTAACTGATGGTCCACGTACCCGCACAAGTTATGGCGATCGTGCCTTTTCTGTCGCTGCGCCTTCTCTTTGAAAAAAAACCTCCCATTTCACGTTCGTGACTCTCCCTCCCTTTGTACTTTCAAGAGACAACTTAAAACATTTCTGTTTCATTTCCTAGTTTTTTTTTTCCCTTGGTTTCCTTTGTCTCTTTCCTACTTTGTAAAGCGCTTTGAAACACTGTATTAAGCGCTATATAAATGTAATTTATTATTATTGTTATTATTATCACTGTTATAACATCAAAATCCCTGATTACCTTACACTGTTACAATAGGCGACTAGATGTACACGACTAGACTAGCAGTATTGATTATTGGGAATTATGGTGAGTGTTTCGTGTCAGAACGGTACAATCAGTCCCCATATTCCTTACACACAACTAAGCGTATGACACAATTCCTAATGCACCATCTGCATCGTGATGTCGTGACGTAGGCAAGTAAGCCCACGTCCGCCGATATGACGTCATTTGGCGCATTTACAGTTGGTATCGACAACTGACCATGTTTAGTTTCTAAAATATTCGTGGAAAATGTTTTTTTTTTTGCTGACTGATGATAGGTTCCCTTGACTTTGGAGTCTCAAATTACGATATCGTCCTTCTTAAAATGAAATCGAAAAGAAGTAGTCCCTTTCATTAAATAGAAAGAAGATGGTGTAAACACATCAAGGGAGTAATCATCTGTTTGTAGTCCTCTTGGTCTATATTTAGATTCGTTTGAGCATCCATTAAGCTCTTCCGTTAGCCCTTTCCTTCTCGTAAATTGTAAACTTAAACCACTTCACAATTTGCATTTGTTCATTATCAATCTAGTAAAGACCAATTTGTCAGTGTGTAATGTGCTTTTGGACAGTGGCAGTATATACTTAAACCTTAGGCCTATGTAAAGTCTGAACTATAAAAGATGATCATAAGGTACCCGAAGAAGTGCTTAAACTTGTCACCACCAAAAATAAAGTTACTTCCGATCAGATAAGTTTTCTTTTTTATGATCCTTTAGCCAATGACGCAGATGAAAGCATATCCCTGGGCTGACATTGACATATTTTGTCAGAACGAAAATGGCGTGTGACGTTAATAATCGTTTCACCATAACAAGAAGTCAATTATATCTTATATCTCTTAACATGCGCAAACAGTTTTAACTGAGCCCCTTTTAGTATTCCAAAAACACACCACAGCAACAAAGATATACCCGCAAAGCTGTTCCGATCAGCTGATCAACTTGACAATTCTTAACCAGTTCAACTTAGCTATAGACGTCCCATTAACGACTAAGCCAAACACCATCGTAACATTTCCTTAAGAAATTCAGAAACTAGGGTGTTATCAGCAAGTTCATTACATTTTGGACAAATTTGACGGTATTTATCTTCAGTATATGTAGACGTTTTGTTCAAAACTTCAAGTGCGTGGAATCTATATGTATTTGAATGTACTGTCATTTCAAAATGTTACACCGCATAAAGGTCTTGTATGGTTTAAAATGTATAATCCTTGAACTTGAACTATA
>KN886360.1:0-14044 GCA_000934455.1 Apostichopus parvimensis
AGTGGGGAGGGTCAGTATCTATCCCTAGAGTAACAGCTTTAGAAGGGGTAGTTGGCGGTCAATTTCCCACCCTGGAGTAATAGCTCTGCTGGAGGTAGGGAGGGTTGGTGTCCATCCTCGAATTAGCATATGAGGAGGTCGCAGGGAGGTTCAATTTCCCACCCTGGAGTAGTAACATGCAGTAGAAGGGGTAGTTGGGAGGTCAGTTTCTTCTGGCCAGATGAGGCACCATCTGAGGAATGATATTTGGAGCACAATGTCAAAGAGACAGACAAGTTTCAATAGAGAAACATTGAGAAAAGAGTATTTGACTGGATCTTAGATCAATTGCACTTAGTCCTTGTTTTGGAAAGATTTATTTGTGTGGTCTCATGGGTACAGACTTGAATTTCTCAGAGTACAATGCAGTGATCACTAGGCTTCAGTATAAACTGCTAGTCTGCAAATATAGGGTTGGTGCAATGGGGGGGGGGGCGATGTGGGGGGGCAGTAGGAACAATATGCACGTTATCTGAAGATCCAACAATGGCACCTTAGATGAACCTAAATTTTCTTTACCCTCCGTATGGACGAGCTTTTGTTCCAATAATCACAGGTATTTTAGAAAAGGACAGTTTCAAGTTGAGATAAGGATGTCAACAGAAGGGGTGTGGGAGTGGGAGAGTGTGACCATAGTTGCAATTGAGGTGTCAATGCAACATGTTTGATATTTATTGTATATATCTTCATAGCTATTAAGTCTGTAGATAAGAGAATTTAATATTTGTGAGACTGAATTATCTATTGTCAAGATGAACTCTCAGAGAGGACTAAGAAACCTACGATTTATTCTAAATAAACATGTTTTCTTACATTTTACAGCCTATGTCTTTGTTTTATTTCCATTCCTTATTAAAGTTGTACATGAGTGTAATAAGACATGTGTTTTTTGAGTTTAAACTAATCTACAAAGTTGATGCACATTCATTACAAAGGTTATGGAGTAGTTAGTAAAGAATCCCTCAAATTGGTTTGACTTTATGGTTGGGTGAGTAAACTTCAACTGTGAAATCATCCCCAGTATACAGTAACTGTTTATAACCACACTGTGTTGAAGAAAATTAGCATTCTAAGATTGGTATGTCCCTCATTTTAGTAAATACCATTAAAGACTGTCTGGATAAGCCAGGTCCACACAGTGAACATTTGGCAACCATTTATCCCCATTTCTCTAGTAATCCATTGGAGGATTAGATTTTCTATCTCTTTTTCTGACAGAAGAAAAGGATGAAATCGTTAAGGCAACCCACAAACACTTGGAAGTACTAAAGAGCATTTTTGTTAAAAAAAGTGAAAGACAAATGGCTACTTTTATACCTCTTACAAACAACAGGATTGGTTGGGGCCTTTCAAAAGCTATTAAGGCTCATTCTCTCTCATTGGTCAAATTTTCACTTCATCATCATCATCATCATTGTCACCATCACCACCACTATCATCATAATGATCATCATCATGATCATCATCACCACCACCACCGCCACCATCATCATGATCATCATCACCACCACCACCGCCATCACCACCACCATCATCATGATCATCACCACCACCACCATCATCATGATCATCACCACCACCATCATGATGATCATCATCACTACCACCATCATCATCACCACCACCATCATCATCATTCGACTATTTTGCCAATCAAAAATGTTTGGAATTTTTGAAAACGTGAGATGGAAGCGAAACATGTTTGTCAGTGACCGGCAACCTTGGCATTTGAATTCCATAAATTTTAGAAGCACAGGTTGAGGTTAACCAATGGACACTGTGAGGTCATCTTCCATGGAAGCTATGTATCCTAATTAACTTTGCAATAGTATAAACCAGAGTGCAGTCGCTGTGTGTGCTCATCAGTCTTTTAGGGTGATGTGATTAACTACTCTAATGAATGATCAACAGATGGAAAAAAAAAAAGATTATTACTGATTTTTTTTTACATTACTTTTATTTCAGGTAAATCTAATCATCATTATCATCTAATCAATAAGCATCTGATAAAATCATAGATTTTAACCTTCATCATTTTAAACATGTTTATTTAAATAGCAGTGAGGTTATCAAAAGCATCACATTGTTGAATAAAATGATTGCATATAAGAATTGATCCCAAAAAATACCAAAAACAAATCAAACCATAATTTCTTTACAAAAAAAATTAATTCTGAAATCAAAAAGTAATTCAAAATTTACATCCATATGAATTATATTTAAATTGCACAATAGCCATCTGCTTCTGTCAGCTGGTCATGAAGGACACTTGCATTTTTTATCATTTAATAAAATAATAGTGAATAATTGAAAAAGTTTGAATATAGTACATAATAGTAGTTAAAAATTATGACATTCATTAACTGATTATTTAGACATTCAATATTTCAATACACGAGCAATTAACCATACGATCAGCATAACAACCACATAGCAAAAAAACATATTTCACAATGCTACATAAATGCCTATTTCAGAGGTTCAACCTGTTATTTGTAAACAAGTCACATGACACATCTTCATGCGACAATTTGTCATCATTGTCACCGTGGAAAAAATATTAAAATTAATGCCTTTTGATACTAGCTACATGCAAGCAGTTGAGGGTTTTAAAAGAGTTCAAACTTACTGTACAACCAAGGAGTATCTAGAATCACCAGAAATAATCACTGTTGGTATTTTTTAGGTCCAACGGAAATACAAGATTCATATCTTGTCTGGTTGCACTTGTTACATTTATTTTCAAAATGTTACAAATTTAACTACAACATTAATTCTACACATTACACAATGATAACCTTGTGTAACTTTACCAGTAGTATGTTAAACGAACAATAGTACTAAAATAGAGGTAGATTAAAAAATAATACTTATTGGATGTTTTAATAACCTTTAACAGCCAAGTTTATACTCCAACTGCCTTCAGAAAACCTGACATATCAATCTGATAGGCTAAATCCCACCAGTATGACATAAAGTTACAAAAAACAACAACTTTACTTCATCCATAATGACTTATGTTTTCTTGTCCAAAGATGGTGCAATTAAGATGCAAACTTGAGCCATGGGTTGACATACAACTTAAATATTAGGCTTGGACTGGAAACATCTGTTGAAGTGTTACAACCCTAGGTTTACAGTAGGTGTTGATGCTTTTTCTTGTTTCTAAGGTAACTTAATACAGCCTTGATTGTAGCCTTAATGCAACAGATGAGCCATATATTTTGTCATCATGTGCGGCGGAAACTTTACATTTGGAAACCTCTGTTAGCCACTTTCCAAGGATAGAGAAACATTCCTGAAGTTTAAGAGCATGCAAAAATCTTTGTTGTACTAAAATCTTGATATTTATTGTTCAGCACCAGCACCATCACCATCCCACTGGTGGTGGTGGTCAAGGAATAATCAATCAGAGACTACTTCACATAACTGCTGTATATATTGATAGCAGTCAGTTTGTTAACAGGTCAGAAATATTTTTGTGACAGTTCTAATATTTGGAAGTGGTCCCAGTGAAGCTGATTTCTAGCGGACAAAAGACGGTAACTAATTACACTATTTTTTTGTACACAGCTCTACCGGCCACACAGACCCAAATGTTGTGTTAAATTGAAAGGCCAAAATCCATGATGGTCAACTCTATTCACAGACTTTTACTTCAAAACAATAGTCCATTAGCAGAGCCCAGATTCAGTTTACTTTAAGAGGCTTCATTTGTTGATTGGACTTTGCTAAGATTGATTAATAATGATTACAATTGTCTTATATTTGATAGATTGCAGTAACTATGTACACACTTTGGTTTCCAGCAAGACTGACCATAATCTTGTTTCTTGTCAAATATTTGAAAGTCCGGTTACTGCAAGAGAAGTAATAGTACCTGCAGCACACTTGGTCTAGGTATGTTTCCCTGCAGTGAATTATTTTGTGGTTTTTAATTAAATATATATCTTACTGATTAAAGTCATGAACATGATGAAAAAACGAAAAGCACAATAACTTAAAAACTTTCAAAAAAATAAAATGATAAAATAATGAAATGTGGAAAAAAAAATTTGGGCCTACATCATGATTTCACAGACAGTTGAAATTAAATAGGTTTAAATGTTGAGAGATAGCTACTTATTCAAGATTGGCCATTATTTTAACAACTACAAGGATAAAGGATTATTGTCTTGTTCAAATATTTCACATTGCTTCCTATATGGTTCACTGCTGTGTACACAAAATGTTAAGCAAGAAACGAAGGGAACTGGGTAAGGTATTGAACGCAAAGAATCAATGCATCTGTGATGTCACGGGTGAAGATCCTAGCTGGTCAACTCTAAACGTTTTTCATAACAAGTATAATCCTCTCCTTGACAAAAATGTGTTCAAATTTAAAACCGATACAAAACAATTCCCAGTTTTTATGAGACAAATCTGGTGATCAGTAGTAGCAGTATGATAAGTTACAGTGAAAGAGCCAACTGCTTAGAGGTAAATAATTCCAAATTTTTAACCATATTCAAAGATCAATTTTATGGCAGCACCTTGTCTGTTAAGCATTTTCTGGACTGATTGTGGCCTAGACAGAACACAAAACAGGCAAGAAGAGAAGAGAGAATAAACACTGGAATGTAATGCTGGCCCAGATATAGCCCCCGAAAACTCTTCACATCTACTAAACAGCAACCCAAACATACCATCCAGGATAAACAGAAATAAAACTGGCCACCTTCAGTCATCCAACGATTTGTTTCCGTCGTTTTCATCTGTCTCCAGAAGATCACCTACCAACAAACCGCTCAATTCCGTCACCCATCCCCCGAATCCCTTTTCTAGTTGACGAGCAACGGCTAAGGTCAGATGGTCGTTGTAAGGTGTGGTCACCAGCTGAACGCCTAACGGCAGCCCTTGTTTGCTCAGTCCCAGAGGCACTTGAGTCACAGGAAATCCAAGAGCGTTGAAGATCCCGGTGTACGCAAAATTGGTGGGATGTACGATCGGCGAGTTATGGAAAGGTGCTATCTTTGGATGGGAGGGGTAGAGAAGGACACCGTTGTCGCCGAGCAATTCTTTCAGCTGATCCCGCAGCTTGGTGCAGGACGAGAGGAGGCGGTCTGTTTTATCTGGCATGATTCGATCGAAATCTTCAAAGAGGGCGAGGAGTATGGCAGGTAGGGTGTGGTTGGAGAGATTGAAAATGCGTTTCACAAGTTCAAGGCTTGGGAGGACTTGGGTGCCGTGGTCTCCCATGAGTGAGGTAAAGGTGTCTCCACCGCTCTTCTGCATGCGTGCAGACCAGATAGCTACCGAGTACTTGAAGCGATGAAGTAACTTGTGTTCGACTTTTACGCCGAGGGTTTCTTCGAGGTATTTAGCGGCCTGTAGAGAATTAGCAAAATATGAACGTAGAAATGACAATTCAATCTCATTTTTACTTTGACCACAATAAAGGCATATTTGTTAATGAATACCAATAAATGAATTGCACAACATACTAAACATTAAATATTCAGCTTAACTCTGCACGAATGTTTTTGTTTATTTAATAGAAAACAACGGTTGAAGGACAATGATGATCTCATACTCAGGGGGGGGGGGGGGGGGACTCTTCTCACCAAGGTTTGACTGGATTGAATGCCTACTTACAATATCTATTGCCTAAAACTATTACAGTCAAAATGACATAGTTTGACTCATATAACAAATATTTATACTTTTTTTTTATCACACACAGAGTTTCCTGCAGCTCCAGAACTTAGAAAGGATTGTCAAAAGAGAATATTAATAATTAATGCTGCAAAAGAGAATCAGAGAACACAAATATATCACTTCAAGATGACGCATTTGTGGATTCGTTAAAGGCCAACTCGGATGGTGCAATGATTAATTACCGAATGCAGGTACTCAATAGCACTGTCTTTGCTCTTTCCGTGCCAGGCAAAGAGATACTTTACAATTCACAGACCTGTGTCAACAAGACTCAGGGGTTAGAAATGAATCATTTATCAACTGTACCCTTCTTCTGTACATATTAATGTTCACGAAGCAACAATGTTTAACACATGATTTATTTTGGCAGTTCTTTTTGTTTGTTTTTTCTTTGTGTTTACTTTTAAAACAATTTGTCTGAGAATGGCTGATGGGCTGGTCTTTGCTTTGTTAGCATTAGGAAGAAGCTCCATGGGTTGCTCTTTGGCAAGTTATGGGGGGGGGGAGGGGCCTATTCTGCCCAGCTTTATTTTCACCCTCGCTTCCAACCAATCACAGTGCTACATTGGTCATCACTTCGTATGGATCAATCTTCGCTTATCAGCTCTGTCTTTAAAATCGATGGGTAAAACATTATCTGCAGAAAAAACATACACTTGATACACGATACAAGTGATTTGGTTCAAAATGCTGTGCATCCCTTAGTCAAGTCTATGACTTTGTCCTAATTCTTGAAAACTGCCCTGGTTGCCGATATATTCCATTGAACTGCTTTTAGTCCTTCTGAGATCCTCCTCCCAAATTGCGGGAATCTTTGTTCAGCTGTTACGGTTCCAAAGATTTGGACCAAACTACCATCTGATCTTCCTACAGTACTGCACTTGTCTTGATTTGTTCAACGTTCGTCATAAGTTGCATTTGTTATTGGCTATTGTTCAGCTCTATAATATGTTGAGGGGTATAAATACTTTCTTGAGGCTACTTTCAACCATATCATCTAAGATCTAGGTGATTTGTTCAACGTAAGTCATAAGTTGCATTTGTTTTTCACTATTGTTCAGCTCTACAATATGTTGACGGGTATAAATACTTTCTTGAGGCTACTTTCAACCATATCATCTAAAAATCTTGGTGATTATTAAAATTGATCTACCATCCAAACGAACCATTTTCATCACACGCATACAAAAAACACTAGAGCTGATAGGAATGATGTCTGTCACTCACTCTAAACTGTGCATCCCTGAGTTCTGGTTCCAAAGGTGACAGCAACATCTTCTTCATATCAGTGCCTGCACTGAAGTACTTCAGAGACTTGAGATCGACAGGAGCATCTAGCTTTATCTTTGAGATCCCCTCGGGTCCAGCCATGACTCTCAGTAGAGGGTCCAGGTCCACTGCATATCTACATAGTGGACCTGTAGCCATCATCTCATCCTGGTCTCCTTTAGCACTGGGGAACTGCCCATCGTTGTCTACGACCCCTGCAGAATATAAAAAAAAAGAAAACCACTGTGACTGCTGGGAAATGGGATAAACCTCCAATGGAAGATGCCACGGTCGGCATATTCAATGGCGTAGCTTGGGTTTTAGGGGCCCCGGTTCAAGAGTAAGGGTCCCTTCACTTTCATCTCATCTAAACGGCACTTGACATAAAAGCCATAGATGTATTAAAAAACTGTACATTTCTGTTTGCTTATCTTTCTTGACAGTCAATTGTGATCCCCTAGCCGACTAATTTTTGGGGGTACCTGGACATTGAAGGCCCTTGGCCATTGGGGGGGGGGGTGCTGGTTCACTGAACCACTTGAACTAACTATTGCTACAACTCTGGGTTTATTTCATGATAAGACACTTTACAATGAAGGAAATTTGATTATCTTCAAAAAAGTTGTTTGAGATAAGAGCATTATTTATTCTTTGAGTGTTTACGTTGTGCAGGATGTATCAGGATTCAATATGGTAGTTACACAGGTAGCTGAGCTCATATGTAATTTCAGTTGGCCTTACTTTTATAGCAAGTCGCATATGAAGGCTTGCTGGACGTACTTTTCCTTCAGAAGTTTGGGGTTAAAATGATAGAACTTCTGTTCATTTTGACCATTGATGAGGGTATGTTATCATATGGTTTAAATACAATGGGAGGCATTATCCACAAGGAAACATGAATGTATTGTAAAATTCATGTGTATGAATATGAGACTATTCTAAGCCATTGTGTAAATTTCACAATATACTTTACTCTCTGTCACAGATTTATTAAATAGTTGCTAAACCTATATTTGGGCCTGAGATCGAGCGAGTAAAAAATCAAACCCAAACAAATGCGTCCGGTTCTTTGTTATTGTTTTAGTCGACATGAAAACATTAATGGGACGCATGTTTTTATCTCGACCAAAACAATAACAAAGCAAGGGACACTCTTGTTTTGGTTTGAATTTTTTATCTGCTGGATCTCTGCCAAATGGGACAAAATTGTTTGGGAAAGAAAATAAATAAATAGTAATGATTGTGTGATTATGAACTACACAATAAAACCGAAAAAAATTGTTTCCATAGAGATTGAATGCATCATGGGACATTAATGAACACGGCACTATTTATGTGAATGAATCTCTTGGGTTGGGAAGTATGAAATCATAAAATTATGAAATTATGACATGCCAGATTATAGTTGTGTGATTATTTACAATGCAATAGGACCAGACACAACTGTAGAGTGAGGGATCTGTTCGTTTGTGTTTATAACGGAATGCATGCTGGGCCTTTAAAATGCAATGAATCACTTGTTGACTTAGCAGGTTCATAAAGCATTTCCTATTAATGAAAACACAAAATGATGCCTTTGTTATGTTACATGCTGCAAAAATTGGCTAGATCTTTCGGAGATTAGATATTAAAGTATTCTAGCCTACTGTTTGCTTGTAAAAAATAGCAGACTTTTCTCTTTTAATAATCTGTTGTGGTATAATTGCGAAAAAAAAGATCACTTTACCAGGACTGGGTTTGTGACCAAAGACGCCATTGAAGAAAGCTGGCATACGAATGCTGCCACCAATGTCAGCACCGATACCGATCACCGAGGCAGCGGCAGATAAAATACATCCTTCTCCACCTGCGGGGAGAAAGTAAGACGAGGAAGTGAAGGTCTAATAATATGATCGTAAAATAAGTCTTTAAAAGTGTGTAAAAGTACTGTAAGTGGGCCTGACGTTTCGATCCTAGCAGTATCTTCAGAGGCTGAATGACAAGTTACAGTAACAGAAGGGACAAATACAAGCACACAGAATACAGACAGGTTAATGAGCAGGGTAAACACAAAGAGATAGATGTAAGAGGATTAGTAGTTTTGTTTATTTCTGTGAATAATTTTGTGATGAAACTTGTGAGAAATATTTCATAAAATTTTGAGAACAAGGATCGGCTGTAACTAATCATTTAGTATGAGAAACTGGTCACAAGGATAAGCATAACCTTAATAGTGGAAAGCTTATTCGACAGAAAGGAGATTGCTTTACTACACAGAAGAATTCATGGTGTAACTTTCATATTAACTTATTAGTTGCAACTATTTAAGCTAAAATGCATACATATCAACAGGCAAACTTCAAAATGTTCTGGTATTCCGGGTGTTGTTAACATTTCCTTCACTTGCATTTTGCCATGCAACAAAGGCTCATTTGCATATTAAATTATTAAACGTGTATAACTCATGCTGCTTAACTATGGAAAATGGTAAAGTTTTCTGAATTCTCTTCCTATTCACATCATGAATCAATTGTAACATCAATAATAACTTTCGACTAAATACAGCTAGAAAATGGTTACAGGTTCAACCATTTTACTGGAGCTAATAATATCGAATAAATAAGTGGCTGCCTCACAACTCACGAAACAGCAACCCTAAAACTACGCTCAAAAGGCTAGCACCGATAAATATCGTTTCGATAACCCACCTGAACTTCCACCAACTATTCTTCTAATGTCGTAGGCATTGTTCGTCCTTCCGTAGACAAAATTTGCCGATTCGTACCACATGCATAGCTCACTGCAGTTAGTCACCCCTAAGACGATGCAACCAGCTTTCTTCATGTTTCCCACGGGTGGGGCGTCGTCCTCTGCAATCACTCCCTTACGACTCACCAGTCCGCTTGTGTTTGGCATTCCTGAATGGTTGAAAGGTCGAGAAACACAGGAATTAATTTTTATCCGGTACAGCATTGCAAATTGGGAAAATTACTTTGCAAGTGGAAAGATGTGTAGTTATGGCAGTTTTGTACCCAGGATCCATAGCTTTTTATGTGTGAGACCGAATTCAAAACCTTCAAAACGTCTAAACAAATTGAGTTATCCCCTGTATAAATGCATCTTATTGAACGGTAATGATGTGAATGGAAAGAGCAGGAGTGAAATTACCTTCAGGACTAAAAAGATTGGAGTTTTCATAAAAAAACAATCGGAAGTGGAATATGATAAGAAGATGGAATTAAAGTTATAGGAACTTCATCTCAATTCAACTCTTTGAAAAACTACACTAGATTGGAACTTAACATACAAAGAGCACTGTAGGGTTATCCAGTGACTGGAACTAACTTGTACATTTCCCCTGAACAGGGGGGTGGGGGTGCAGGGTGGTGTGGTGTGGTGTGGGGGAGAAGATTTAACATAATAACAGGACGGCTGCTGATGTCTTTTCAACTGGACACCTAAAGCACGAAAGGCATGATTCTATTACAAACCACTGCAGTACTGTTTGAACTCATGCAAGATAATTCTTATTGTACCTTTACAGGAAAAGGCTTCCTTCACGGAGACTGGTACTCCGAGGAAAGGAGCATTCTTTTTGTTGTATCGCTCGGGAATATCTTTAGACTCTAATATTTTATCGACCTCCTTGGCTTCTCTGATGGCATCTTCGAAGCAGTCTACTACCAAACAGTTGAGAAGTCCATTGACCTCCTTAATCCTGTCAATGTATGCTCTGACCACAATCTCACTCGTAAGCTGAAACGAGAAACAAACCAAACCTATTTAATCACACTTGTTAATAGACTCCCAGACGAGGTTATCGATAAACTTTTGCACATAAAACAGGTCTCAGTTTGTGGTTGCTTTACAGAGTTGATCACACAATAGTTTTTCCTGGATATTTCATTACGTAGAAAGGCCATAAAGTCATTATAATTCAATTCACACTAGTCTAACCAAAATTAACGTCTGAAATTCTGATTCATATAATTTTGGCATTTGAAAATTATCCCTTTGCATGGACTGTGCTGAATTAACACAAAGCAAACCTTCATTTGGGTTTTAAATCTAAAGTATATTGTTGTGGAATCATTAACTAGATGAGAAGGTTAAAACCAACTTCATTATTTTGCCTCCATTAATATGCAACAGTTTGAAGAAACAATCCTAAGATTGTCCTCAATTTCAATTTCAAAAAGGATACAAATTTCTATCAAAATTGTACTAAAACAAAATCAATTAAATATGAATACTGTACAATACCTTAATCGTTTATGTTTCTTCTTAGTGTTTGTTCGCTTTGTAGCTATTTTCCTTTGTTAAGCACTTAGAAACTTTTGTATTAGGTGCTATGTATATAAATGTTATTTATTATTATTATTAAACTAACATCACACAGTCATGTAGTACTTACTACTCCAGTTCATATTAGTACTTGATACTATTGATTAATTGTATGTGAACTTCAGACTTTGTGGTGATTAAATTAATGAAACAACTTACTGTATGTGTAATACTAGTACTGTACATCATTTAAAGGCTTTACCACACAATCATGTAGTACTACTCCAATTTAGAACTAGATATATACTTCAGAAGTTTTTGTTTAATTGTATGTGAACTTCAGACTGTGTGCTGATTAATGAAATACAAAGATAGGTATTAATTAACATAGTGTCTGTAAATAAATGCACTTAGGCTATTTTTGTCTACTCAATATGTAGTCTACAGAATTTCCCAGTGTATAACTTCTACAATAGTTTGAGAGCAACTGTATCAGCTTGAAGCTTTCTGCATCTAATAAAATTCTGGTGAAAAAAAAAGAATGGTTGAATTTGGTTCTAAAAAAACTTCTGTTCTGCTGTTGTGTAGTATTTTGCCCTAATATAAATTCTTATTAGTATTTTAGACTTTCTGGTATTTACTACATTACATTTCTCTGTGTGGGACACTACATCTGTCCCTTCCCTTTGAAGACAATTTTATATTTTGAAGAGGGCTGCATAGTTTTTCCCACCAAGCTTGCGAGGCTAATATGTGGCCATTGATCATATTCGTGTGTTGAAGATATCATAAATGCTTCTAAACCGTCATATATCTAAGCCATAGTAGTGTATACAACATACATGTGTACTTTTGTTAAGTATACTTACATCTGTATTGTAAACACAGCGATAAATTTTAATTCACTCAGTACAATGGATACTCATAAACTTATATTGATGTAACTGTTGGTCAACACAAAGAGCAAAGATGTGTAGACTATAGTGGTTGTTCTCAAAACTACAGGCAAAACTTTAAAAGTTAGTACAGGATCTGTTTTGACTAATGAAAATTATACTGTATGCCTAATGAGTATCCTAGGGTAATTTACAATTCCTACGTTGTGTTTGATAAATAGTAGAAAAAGTCACATTTCAGTGAACTTGAAGCAAACAAGGTGTGATGTCATAGTTGATGTCAATGATAACAGTTTTCGTTTTTGTAATATAGACTGAGAGCCTACATGAATTTTTTTACATGCATAAGGAAATATTTTGACAAGTTAACAGTCATCTCACATGGACCTAAATTTTTTGTAGATCTATCATTAAAATTATAGATTTTAATATTCTTTCTAATGGTTTAATTAGTGCTTCTCAAATGGTGACTGACTGGCAGCGTTGAAATGGTTCACCTCTCGAAAAATAACGGTAAATCAAAATAAAATAAAACTGTTAGCAAACTGCTTATCCAATAAAGAGCCTGTGTAAGAGAACGTGTAAAAGTAAGTGGGCCTTATGTTTCTATCCTAGCAGGATCTTCTTCTGAGGCTGAATATTATAAAAATAATGGTGACAGAAAATGTAACCCACATTCTATTACAGGTTGTGTGTCACATGGTGTACCATATTACCAATCTTAAGACTTTACCTTTCAGTCATCCTCTAAACCAGTTAAAATGTAGTCTCTCTTACGGAGAAACAGACGAAAGAAAAAAGGAGAAAAATGTACAGGACTTACTCTTCTACTTCTGATTCCTTTGGCTAAACTAACAGCACTTTCAAGAAGTAGGACATTCTGCACAGGTGGTATTTTCTGCTTTGGACGATCCCCATTGATTACCAACGATATGACGCTCACCAGAAAGTCAGCAACTTTGCTAAGAACCCAAAGCAAAGGACTCAAAATGACCAGAACAGTTGAGAGGACTGCAGCCATGGTACTGGAAACAAATGAATCATTAAGTAGGCCTAGGTGTGACTGATACATTTTTAAGGTAACAAACTTTTGACATAATTTTTATTATTAACTGTAACTTTAAACGGTTGTGGTGTACAACTTTGTAGAAGTGAGCAAACATTTGTTGTATAGTATCCTGTCCACATTCACAAGCATGGAAAATAAAGATATTACATTAATTGTTCACATGCATATAGGCCAAAACATATATATTTAGAAAGAATGAAAGCTGAAAATACTTACATCTAAAAGTCAAACTCCTTACTTGATATTGTAATGATGATCTATCACATCAGTTTTATTGAGTTCCTTGGCTACTTCCTGGATCAGAGGTAGACCTTAAGTTGGAGATGAATGAAAGACTGCTATTGCAAATTTTTCCTACAAGAAATTCTCAATTCAACACTAAGAAAACGAGACTAGGACTTTGGTTCCTCGATCAAATTAAAAAGTTACTCTTTGACCAGCTTTGCAAAGAGTACTCCTTGTTGATAGCACATGGCATCGCTAGTCCCATTTAATGCTGTTTGTCAACACTGTTAGCTAGTGTAGTCTGTGTTAGTTGTCAATCATTACCCAACAATATTGAGCATCTAGTGACAAAGTTAGACTTATCTCCACAGAATTTGGACCAGGCCTAGTTAATCAGTTAATTAATCAATAGCCACTTCTTTGGAGTTTGGTTAGGGTGTTTACGTAGTGAGCGATGCCACCTAGGGAGAGACACAATCTTTGTGTGAAGTAAACAATCTTCTGTGTGTATTTGTAGGGACTTAATAGATTCGATACCGCAGTTATACATCGAATAGTAATAGTGGTTTGTAACACATGATATATA
>KN886360.1:23428-34773 GCA_000934455.1 Apostichopus parvimensis
TGTTATGCCAAAAATTCTCGAATTCTGGGGATATTTTTAAAACCAAATTTTTCCTAGTAAAAAGATGACTTAGAAAGATGACTTACACAACCTAGTAGCCATGGTCAATATTATGCATACCACAGGAATAATTCCCCTTCAATGTCTTTAACTTGTCAATTAGCAGTAATTGCTAATTACCTGATTTGTCCCTCCGTTACCTGTCCCTCCGTTACCAAAAAAATACATTTTTTTTAATTTCTCAGTCATTCAATGCTGGAAAAATTTCATAATTTGTATAAATCACCTTTTTAGGATTAACCACTCAAGAAATGTTAAACCAAGGTGTTAGCTACTTTTTATGCTAAAGTAAAGAACAAGTGAACTAGTGTCCCTCCGTTACCAGTAACGGAGGGACAATTGTTTACTGCTCTTGTGCACATATTCCTGGGAGGTTACTTGCTACATTTGTGTTCTAAGAATGGAATTCTTGACTTCCTGTTTATGTGAAGAGAACAACAGCTTGACTAGCATTAATAAATTGCTCAGAATGTGAAGTCATAGAAGTGAAGAAAAGCTAATTTTGATTTAGAAAAAACCACACCAAAAACACCAGCTGGAAGGTATGGAATGGAAGTTTTCATTCATACACTGCTGATGCCACCAGTTCAAAACTGTGAGCAATATTTCAGCTGTGAGCATCAAGGACATTTGCTTCCATTTGCAAGAGCCTCCAAAGCCACTTTCCTTAAGCTGCAGGAGCAAATCAAAATTTGTTGATCAGGATTACAAGAAAATACTAGAATAGTTGGCAGACATGTTCAAAGCATAGTTGTGATTGGAATATTGTTTTTTTACTTTTTATTTTGATGATATTGTTGTTATGTTTTGATTATATAAATATCGCAGGAAGTTGTTTCAACTATAGTTTCTAATCCACAAATATTCCATTCAGGCATACTGAACCTTTCTGCAGTACAGTAGCTCAACTGTAACTGTATCATGTTATGTCTCAATATGTTTTTGTGTTATTATTATTGTTAAATTGTTTTAATACCACTGCATTATTGCAGTATGGTTTTATCATTAAAGATAGAAGTTACCTCAGCATTTCACTTTTAAGCCCAGTATCAATTACTGCACCAATTGGTTTCTACAAAGTACTAGTAGTATTTGGAAGACAAAATGTGACTGGCTTACTACTGTAATGAAATTTCTGCACATGGTACAGTACAGTTCCTGTGAACTGTCAATATGTGATTTACTGACTGCACTAGCCACCCCCCCCCCCCCCCCCCCCACAATTGCTAATAATGCAGTTAGAGAGTGCTAAATGATGAAGAGTGTTCTGTTTAAACTTGTTGTTTAAATCAATTTCTTACTATTTTTTACTTTTTTCTTACAATTTTTATTAACCACTGAAATTGCTAATGTTTTGGTGAACATAGCCGTTTGTATAATGTTCTTATCCTTATTTCCCTTAAGTAATATAACTTTTAGTCCAATAGCAATAAAAATATTGAATCTAAAGCAGCAGAAACAGGCAAAAGGCTACACTAAACAACACTGAACATTTTGTGTCCCTCCGTTACCATCGGAAATGTCCCTCCGTTACTGTACAAGATCAACTGTAGATTTGACAATTGATGCCTGTTCATCTAATTTCCCATTGGTGTATGTGAAGCAATGTACTAGCCAACACATGATATAAGTTACATGGTCAATGCAACTTAAGAACAGTGAATTTGACATCTTCCAAAAAAAGTGTGAAAACATGTGTTCATTTGGTGTCCCTCCGTTACCGTGATGTTTTTCATGCCATATTTTTCCTACAGTAACAGCTACAAGAATTAAGTGTATGGGTATGAAGCAAGTAACTACCTGTCTAGATAACCACACAAGAAATTGCAACATACTCCCCCAAACTAATGCAAAGAGAGGCAAAATGTGTAAGGAATACAGACAAATGTCCCTCCGTTACCGCTTGACCCTGCCCATATATATACACATATATAGATATAACTCCTTTTAATTAATGATTGCTTTTCTGCTTCATTTTACCAACAGTCAAGTTTCATCACAGGGTCAGAGTTCAAAGTTGATGGAGGATGGAGTAACTGACGATGATGAGTGATCTTTCCAAGATGAGAGGAGTGGATCGTCTGCATCTCTCAGACGTTAATTTAAGCGCTGCTTAATTAAGTGCACTAAAAAGGACTGTATAATTTAGGATTAAGAACCATGCATTACTATTTCTGAAAACCTTAACTTTTTAATTTTTTAATATTTTAAATTCAGTCCTTGTAACTGAACCTTCATTCAATAGTGTTCTTGTTCAGTCTGTTCAACATTTGAAAAGATGAATGTACAAATTAGTCAACATTTCATTACATTTCACATGTAGAGGATTGTTTCAGAAATCCATTTCAGGACTCTCAGGGAAATCAACTGTTGGATCAAAATCAGTGAAAACCTTTTTTGCTAAAATTGATCTGTATTTTAATGTTTACAATATCAACTGTTTTGGGGAATAAGTTATCTACTGTTGATTGTTGATGTTTCACATCTTGATGGTATGGTTTGAATCACATGCATCTTTTTCAAGATATAACTTCAAAAACATTAGTTGATTTTACTCCTTCATCTATAGTTCTTTCAATATTATAAGAAAGACAATGTCATCTTCAATTATGTGAAGGAATTGGAATTGTTCAAAGGATTAAGATTTGACTTTTAAAATGAATTTGCAAACTTCATGAAAAGTTCTATTTTTTTATTAAAATTAATCGAGTGTATCCAGTAATTACTGAGCATCCTTTTTATCATCAAAGAGATTGTCTTTGCATTATTGTTGTTCGACTTGGCAGTTGGAGAGACAAAACAAAAGAATTACAGAACACATTCCATCATGTAAATTAATTTGCTGCTACAATCGCAGCAATGCCTTCTATTAGCACAAACTTGACATTATTTGTAAAGCCAAGATGAAATAAAGATAGTAAAGCACAAAGAAACTGAAGTGAAAATTTGTGTATTGTTTTTCCTTTCTTGAAATCAGCAAAATGTCTCTCCGATATAAGAAAGCATGTTCAACACATCGTTATCTGTTCATGGCTGCAACACTTATATCATCCATTATGAGTACTAATAAAGTATTATTTGCAAGTAAAAAGAGAAAACAATTTCAGTCACCATTCATATGTTCTGTACAAAACAGATCCAGTACAGTAGAATGATCGCTGGTTGTGGTTGCAGCTTTGTTTCGCTTGCCATCATTTTATAGATTTGAGCAAACAGTTCAAACCACATGGATACTGTGCATAGACCTACCACACTGACATAGCAAAGGTAGCTGGCCTAGCCTATTTTGCATATAATATTTACGGAATTGTTACAGTTATGAACTGTTTAGGATTACTCCCCAATTTTCAGGCGTTAATATAGCGGGAAGTAGAATACAGTGAACTATAAGCGGTACTTAAAACTTTGGAGTCCAGTATTCATAAAATAATGACTCAAATGTCTAATTATATCATACCTGTATGGAGTTTGTATCAAAACCAAGGGGAAACTGTCGTTTCTTGCCTTCACTCTCGAGAAGAATGAGAAGGAATTCTTGGCATGTCAACTAGGTTACATAAAATTGACTGAAATGCAACCTATTCACAAAAGTTAGATTACTATGAATCTTCTTTCCGAGTGAAACTAACGTTAACATATACAAGTCCTGGCTGGTTGAATCCGGAATGTCACCTGCCTCTTCTCTCCATAGTTATACAAAAGTTATTACATCTGACTCCCTCTCGAACTTTCCTTTTCTTAAAATCCTGTTTCCCTTTGGCTTCCTCCTTTTGGTACATCTTAAAGCTGAGCTTACGACTGTCGTGACCTTTGACCTTCTTGAACCCAAGACTCGCCATGATTTCATCCAGTAAGTCATCGGTCATGTACCTGGAATTATCAAGGCAAGCCAACGGCAGGACAATCTGGAATTGATAAAACCGAAAAATATATATAATTTGGGTGCTTCATGTCTCAAGTGATCTACAGAACAGCATGAAGGAGACAACAGACACACTGTATAGTCAAGCATCCAAATTTGACAATATACAATATATAAAAATAAACAATTACACTTTAAAATTCACTAGATGGGGCTCCAATTAACAACCCTGCTCCAATGAAGGGTGAACAACCATCCATAGCTCTCTCAAATTTTTGAAAGTTTAAAATTTATCCATGATTCCTGTAGATACTGACCTCATCTGCTCCCTGATTATATGTAGATATTGACAATGGGGATGAAAAAGAATAAGGGTTTCAGTATGCAAGCAAAGAGGAGATACATAGTCATTGGTTACTAACATATTTGAGGCAATACTGATGGTCTTAAATTATCATTAACAGCTATATATTATGTACAAAGCAGCAAACTCTGCATGGTTGTTGCAACCAATTATAAGAGTGATATTCCCGGGGGCAGAAAATGTAAAACTTATCTTTAATACAGAGAAAGATATTACACTCTGTAAGTTGAAACCCCAAACAACACAAAAGAGCATACCATGTCTGGTGGATATCCAATGTACAGATTTACTGTAGCTTTCTTAGGGATATTTCACTATCTGGAAGACCACAGACTGTGGATTTCTCCTGGATGAGAACCCCACCTTTAGCCTGTCAGGGCTCGTAGCCAAGACCCCCCAAATGCTATGTAGGTTTCATGTCTTCTAATACCACCTCCTTTGAAACCATACCACTGCTTTTAAGAGTTAATGTTACCAGTTAGCCAGCACTTACAAAGACATATCCGTTCTCTTTACAAAGGCTACTGGCACCTTTGAAACCATACCACTGATTTTTAAGAGTTAATGTTACCAGTACGGCAGCACTTACAAAGACATATCCGTTCTCTTTACAAAGGCGACTGCTACATTGCAACATTCGTCCCCTCTTCTCCGGTGTTCCAGCAAAATTGAGGACCAAACTGAGGACGATGATATCAAATATCTCTGACTGTTTCATCTAAAAGACAAAAGAAGAGATAGGAAGAAGGTGCAATATGTAATCACAGTTCAAGGCATTGAAGACTCGCCCCAAACGGCGTTCCGCCCTCTGAAAAAGTTAACTTTCCGTTGCTTGCAAATGAATTTTTTTTCTTGTAGCTACAAAATGCAGACAGTAATAAAACGTGATACCTTGTTATCTTTTATCTGGACCTGAGATGTCCATCCCTGCTATATACACTGTGTTGTGGGTTATTGACCGTAGCTGCATGTATTGACTGTACACTAGTGTCTAATTACCGACGGTAGCAAGCTGTGTGTGTATTTTCTGAGATAGATGGTGGTGTCTAACACTTCTGTCTCATTTGAAACTACGTCAGATTACCGGCATCAGACGTTTCTTTGTTCGCAAGTTTCACTTCCTTTAAGCGGGGCATAATTTATACAGCAGGATATCGCAAAATGCTATACAAAATTATCAAGTTTGCTATACAAGTTTAAACATCTATAACAGTTTTCACCCCGAGAACTCTCTAGTACTCATTTCAATGAAAGAAAACAATCAGAAGCTTAAAAATGCTACACCAAATTTGAACGCAAAATTATATCCTGTAAATGACACCTTACGACATTAGAGTTTGGTGAATAGTAAAGACCATTCTATTTTTATATGAGAGTAGATCCCTCTCAGTTACTTTTACAGTGTCAAGCAATGACATTTGTTTAACTTTATGAGCAGGGGCAGAACTAGGATTTTACAAAGGAGGGGTACACAATTCAACTTTTAGATGTGAAAGATGCATTCTGGGGCAAATATATTTAGGTTATAAATTAGGCCTACACACAAGGTTGTGATAATAAAGACTTTTAATACTTTGATGGGGTTTAAAAGGAGAAGCAGGTGGATGATTTACACCCCCAGGCCTTGTAATGACAGTGGGAATTTGTGAACATTTATGCTCATAGCATATACATTGCACAAGTCGGTAAATTTTAAATGAAAGTCAGAAGCTTTTTTATGCCCTGACATTTATTAACAAGTGGCTAAAAGTTGTGGAATTCTCAACATGATCCACACCCCCTCCCCCCCCTCCTCTTCCCTGATCAGTGCCTGGTGATTGGTAGTAAATGACTTCCAAGTGTACACACATCCTGTCAAAGTGGTCCAAATAACAATAACTTTTGAACAATTTTCAATAAGTTGGTCAGTGGATACTGCAATGTTTGCAATGCTGCTAGCTTCTAGAGCCTGCAGTATAAAAGCAATGTAAATGTTGTCATGCTCAGGGGGCAACATGGCATTACACAAAGTGCAAAATTGCAGGTACCCAACACCCCATCGGCTTGCAATTGTAAAATATTTTGCCACGTTCATTCTCATTTTGTTTTGACTGCAGTTGGTCATCATAAAATATATCTTCTATGTTTGGTCTGGATGAAAACTGGGTTTGTCTCCATTTGGTGCTACTTCTACGATTTCTGAAATATTTAACCAATTACCGTCGACATAAAAGAACTACAATTAGATTTTCAAATCATCTTACCTGAAACTTGATCAGGTCACACTCCAAAATATCAGCTTGTTGTGGATGCAGATCAATAGCAGTGCATGAAATCCATTTCTTCTGTTTTTCATAATTCAAGCTGACTGCACCAACGTCTAGTAACTCCAACCGTGGTCTCTAAAAGAAATATATCCAAATACAGAATGATATATATATATATGCAGAAAGTTTCTTGATCAAATTAAATAAGCTTATATGCTTCTCATTTACAAAAAATATTAACAATGCAACACTCACTCAATTTCTTTATTCCAGTATAAATTACAAAATTTATAAATAGGACATATAATAATGATACACAAAAGATGTAAAATGTACAATCATGAAAGTATGAACAAATAAGAAATAAGATGGAGGATTAGAGGGTTGAAAGATTAAAAGGATTATAACGGAGATTCTAAGAACCCATTTGGAATATAAATGGCTGCTCTGTAGATAAATGAGTTCTTAAAAAGCATAATTCTAAAAGTTGGCAAGATAGTAGGATTTCATAGTTTGTACTAGTTTGTTCGAACAGAGAGATCAACTCGGAGTGAAGTGGGTGATCTTTAGAACTATTTATATTCTTAGCTAGTCTTAGGAAGTCATTTCTAGCAGCAGTGTTTACTTTATCACCCATGCTTTCAAAGTCGAGATAAAATATATTTTAGCAGTATTTCAAGAAACTTCTGATTCTTTTTTTGTCCTTTTCAAGTAGAAGGTGATACCAGACAGGAACTGCATACACAATCACTGGCAGAAGCCTCATTAAATGCATTCAATCTCCCTGGACTACATAAGCTTTCTTTGAGATTATTGTGCAAAAACCAATCACACAATCATGACAATGTACTTTTCTTTGCCAGAATTATTACTACAATAGTGCTAAAAAGAGGGTTAGGGTTACGATGGAATGGAATGCCTAATGACGCTTTTACTTCATACAGTGCAGGTTATAGCTGAAATAAGTCTAATCCTGTGAATCCGTGATGACAATATCTACTACCAACTGTAGCCAATTGCTTCAATATTACATTTAAACACAAGGCCCTATTCTAAGTAAATTGCAATGAGACTACTGTAAGTCTATGCTATTTCTTTTATTGTTAGCAATGCAATTTTACATTTCATATGTGCATTTATCAGACATGTATCCCACAGGACAATTCCTGTCTGCACCACTCCAACTGAGCTACCCAGACATCATCCCTTTTACAGTAACATTTGCTGATTCATATACATTCTATAATCATTTGTAGTTTCAAATTTCCCAAACTTTTTACCTCTTGCCCTGCAGGAAAAACCTCTTGCAATGCTTTTATCACCCACTGGGCAGAGTTGAAGTTGCCATGGTGATGTTCTCCTTTCTTAGAGGCAGTCTGATAAGCTGTTAGGCCACCAAGCTGAGGAGGAAAAGTAGATCATAAAGTCAGTCAGTCAGTCAGACAGAAAAAGGTTCAATGTATGTAGTTAATAGCGATTATCATGGCACACTTATCAGGGGAAAATTTATCTGGTATCGCAGCGCAAAATACTACACAAAACAGACAGACTGCTACGCAAGTGTTAAGCTGTATAGCAGTTTTTGTACACAGAAAACAGTGTATTTTATAAGGGACATCACTCAGAGCGGCCTCCAAAACAGCTACACTAAATTGAAATGTCCACTAACTTATTCCCCGGTTATCAAAGTGAACCGTCACTTAGTCTAGAGTGCTGTATATATTTTAATACTGTTAAAAAGAAGAAATGTATATAAAAATGTTCAGATATAAAAAGCACATAAAAAGCATTTTATTCAAGCCAAAATCACTCTACATTGAATATGATGACTGTAACTACACTGTACATAATGCATTTTTGACCCCCTCACACCATCAAGAAAAATTGTTGAAATTTGAAACAATGGTGATTGGACTTGCATACATGTAGTTAATATGTCAGAAAAGGAAACAGTTTTGTAAATATCCAATTATATTTGCAGTCAAGTTAAGAAAAGAATAAACAAAATTAATGGCTTGATTAGTTCTTATCTGACCCGCTATACTTTAGAGGTTAATTTATCTAGTAACATATCAGAAAATTGCAATGCAAAATGGGCGAATTTGCTATGCAAACTGTGTAAAGTTGTGTATCAGCTTTTGTACACAGAAACCATAATATTTTATTAGGGTGGAAAAATTTCAGAACTTTCAAAACTGTTCCACAAAATTTTGATACTAAATTATTCCCTGTAAATACTTAAAAATACTGGCATGAGTGCAGACCAAACTGGATAAGTAATGTAAATGTGTGGCAGACAGACGAGAGATGATTAAAGCATTCTGAGAAGCAGTTTTTGAGTTTCATTTCCCTCATTTACTGTTTGTCAATAACTACCGTTGCTATCTTCTCCTGTAGGTTCTCCTTCTTGGTTTCTTTCTCCTGAGTTGTCAGATCTGGATCAGCAGTGATCCTGTCTAACTCTTGATTCAGATGATGAATTTCCCATATAAGAGATTTACTTCTCTTAGACCGATTCCTGTAAAATAATTATATAATAGTACCTGTATTGCTGCATGGTAGTAGTCACAGTGCCTACTGGCAATTTTAAAGCAACAATGCAGTCGTTAATGGATTACTCAAATATGCTTGTTTACGATCTATTGCTGAACATCAAGGACAAAATTGTAAGAATTCACAAGATGCTTGAAAACATGTTTTTCATTTAGTGATTGTGACAAAAGTATGTATACTGTCATTAAATAGTCTTTACTGGTATCACTATAACCAAAGACTTGGCTCATTGAGTGACTCGCCTGTCTGGCTGACTCAGGTTAGTGCTGTGGTTACAAATGCAAGTTAAGAGATGTTATAACGTAAGCTTTTACTCGTAATAGGCATATACTGTAGGCCTAGTCATGATTGCTTTTTTGATAAAACAACAAAAAGAATCAGGAAGAAAGATATCTTCTTACCAATGAAACTGAAGCTAATAAAAACAATAAAGATAAATTTTGTGAATTGTTAGGCAAAGTATGTGACAAAATAAGTTTTTACCATACTTTTAATTCCTTCAAAAATTAACTTTACCTAGCCTAAATAAATTTTTCACTGTGTCCGATTTTGATAGAAAATTCAGGAACTGTTATCAAAAGGGCTATGCATATTTGTTATTGAAAATGAAAAGGATATGATCACTTACTACTCCTTATAGGATAGGCCAAGGTAGATTCCATCTGGCATCGCTTATGCACTGTAGCCTAAGTTAGTGTAGACTGTAGACCTAGGTGTAATGATTTCTGACTTTGTCCAATTCATAAACAGCATAGGGCCTGAATTATGCCTAACTTGTGCCTAAGCAGTATATGACCAAGCGTTAAAACTGTGGGCCAAACTTAGCCTAATGATAAAGTTAGACTCTAGCCTACTTGTATTTGTGTAGATCATTGAGTAAAGTTAGGCCCTTTAGCCTAGTACTACTGCTGTTATTATACTTGGGTAACGAGTGAATACGAATTAATTTAATACCCTTGTTCTTGTTCGGTGACAGGCTTTCTCCTCTTTCTTTTCCTTGTTTTCTTAGAACTTGGTGTCATCTTGCAGGACTTAGGTTTCGGTTAATGGCTGCAAATCTTCCAGCGCATAAATCGAATTTTGTGGCAACTCAGCCTAAGCTAAGAACTATGGTCTATCTTTTACGTACAGTAGCCTAAGCTATGATCGAATATGTTACTTAGCTCACACATGTGGCGCAGTAAACATAACAGCGGAGATTAAATATAACACTAGCGGACAATACGAACAGACGCCGACCCTATTGATCAACCGCTTGAAGTTAGCGGACACAATATAGCATGCGCATCCGTAATGATCTTTGAATTCTGGCTGAAATACGGGAAATAAATTTCGAAGGGCACAGAAGGGAGATATCTGAGAGGGCGGGAGCACGGGGAGTAGAGGGAAGGTGAGAGCATTTCAACCACCCAAAAGTGTGCCAGAAATCAAGTTATTCGAAGAGAATCAAAACAAAGAAAACTATACCTCTCGTCGGACTTAAATTTCTCAACAACAGATCACAAATGATATTGTATAAGACACTAATTATACTAATTAGTCGTCTCTGCACCGACATTAAAAAACAGACTTGACGATCACTGACCCCCTTGACCCCAACTACATTGCCTACAGTCCCAAGAAAGGCTAATTGTCCAAATTCTTTTAGGCTTGTTTGGTCTGGTTGTTAGAGTTATCTCTATGAGCTTGTGGAAGAAGACGCAAGATTTTTGCCTTAAGTTGGCGAATAATAAGACGATTCGAATTACAGCTTTATGCAGTTTACTTTATGGTAAGTGAATAAAGGGGGCCACGTGTAGTAGTAATATGCCTGCCTATCGATCGCTGTGCTATATGAGCTACATCCTACAGTACTAACAGAAACCTGTCGAAACGAAGAATGCATCATATATTCCTACACCTGAATCGTCCATTACCTCGTGATTCTATCATTAAACTATCTCTTCCCCGAGATACAATTTCGCGTATTTCATCACAGCCAGAGATTGCAATGCACTGGGATTACGTACAAGACATTCTCACCACGTGCACATGTTCAGTTCGTGCGTGACGTCAATTTTGGTGACGGACGTTTTGCGCTACAAAGTCAAGAAAGTGCGCAGGTTTGTAAACACGAAAGCGTCACACCGGCTACGGGTTTAAAGCAGCGACGTAGCCAGGAATTTGAAAGGGGGGGAGCACATTTTGCGATTGATATGGAATTTCAAAGTTGTAGGCACGACTATCTGAGCGGAGCGCCACCATCGGTTGGCGCGGAGCG
>KN886360.1:42656-57221 GCA_000934455.1 Apostichopus parvimensis
ATTTTGGGAGTATTATTTAGTATTAATTTTGGTGTCACTTCTTTTCAACAGTTGCTTGTGACGTTGCCCGGATGTGCCAAACCATCTCTGCTGCCCCGATTTACATGGATTACCGCAGGATTACTGAACTATGCATCCCTGCAGAGTTCTTTAAAATTATTGGTGCTCAAACACAGGTTAGGATGTAATTGCATTGAAAAAGATAAAAGTCAAAATTAATAGCTAACAGGAAGCAAGTTCATTTGTTATTTATTTACAATTTTAACACGTTGCAGTTGTAATGTTACGTATGAATAAATCGTTACTTAACTGTTTGAGTTTAACTTTCACAAAAAATCTATGTATCAAAGTATGTGTTAAGCAAATCGTTATGTTTCAATATTTTCTCATTTGATGACAGATTGTCGCTGATGAAACAGTTATTGTGGACAGCGAAGAACAATCTAGTTTAAACACCACCGCAGTTAGTGAGAGGTAAGTAAAATCATTAATGCAAAGTAAATTGTATAGGCAGTGGTTTAAAGGTAGTATCGAAAACAGTTACAGGAAGATAAACGAGGGATTTAACCCCCCCGCCCCCCCCCCCCCACCCCTCTCTCCCTTATATCATTTTTTTTATTGAAGGTTAATCGACACACAAATAACTTTACCAGCTCCAACCTTCTTTCCCGTACCCAACGGAATCCAATTTAATATTATGCGAGACATCAGTGACTGGATTATTTATGGCCTATGTTATAATCATTTACAGCTGTAAACAACAACAGACTGACGTCATTAGTCTGGGCACATCCCAAGTAAACGATGATGAGAAAAGAGAAACTGAACATTCTCAAGGTAAGATGAAATATCTTTGCTTGGCTAGATTAAGATTGGTATTGTGATATGATGTGGTGTAGTGTGGCTTAGTGTGGTGTGGCTTAGTGTGGTGTGGTTTAGTGCGGTATGGTATTATATGGTTTGGTATGGTATGTATAGATGATACGGTATGGTAAGATATGGTATGATGTGGTATGGTATGGTGTTATATGATACGATGTGGTGTGGTTTAGTGTGGTGTGGTTTAGTATGGTATGGTATTATATGGTATGGTATGGTATGTTACGGTGTGGTAAGATATGATATGATATGATGTGGTATGGTATGGTGTAGTATGGTATGATTTGGTGTGGTGTCATGCGTGGGTTGATATGTGGGAGTCATTAGGTTTCCTTGTAAAGCTAGCAAATTGCATGTAAATATCAGATTGATAGAATAAGTTGTAAATCTAGGCCTATGAAGATTCCTTTAATCCGTATTCTTGATCCAAAGATTATTCAACGCAGAAGATGTAATGAGTCGATTTCGTTTATTTTCTGCTAATCTGTTAATCTGATAATCTGTTAATCTGAGTGGTAATCTGGTAACTAAACAAATGAAAACGGAACATACGTTTGTAATTAAACAATCAGGAAATCGATTAATGAATAAGTCAATTATTGAAGAATAAATACATAAATCCAAATCATACAGAATAAATAATCATGTATGCAACAAATATACAACGTAATATCAATAAAAACACAACTTACATAAAATCTTTGGTTTAACACCGGAAAATACTTCTTGCTTCAATACGTTCTTGATATCGACTGAACTCGGTAAATGACCGTAACGACAGAACCAACGAAAACAACAAATTTCAAACACATACTCACGCACGCACGCACACTCACACAAACACGCACACGCGCAGTAGCACTGCAACTTTACATGACGCACACTTCGTAACAATACACAAACAACACATCGTGTGAGCGCGTTTACATAAGTCATTAAACTTATTTTCATTTGTTAGGATAGAATTAAAACATAGTAAGAGTTTTATTTTCACACATTCTGAAAGTTTGAGAGCCTCTAACTATACCTTTTAACAAGTTACTAGGTGACATTAATATCTCACCATTTCATTCTAATGGTAAGAGAAGGGGATTTGGGTTAAATTTAGCCCAAGTTCTCTAGTGTCACAGCATGCCGGGTATATGATGACGTCACATTCGAGTTCAGTGCCTCGAACATTTAACTGACCGACAGGCCAAGGTTTTCTTTGCTTCTTTGAATGTTAACGATATGTTAATTTTTCACAACAGCTTTTCTCTACGACGACGAATTTGTGGAACTGCAACCCCCCGTTTCAACCAGACCAAGAGAACTGGTCAAGTGGGCGGGGCCTAGTGACGTAACCGACAATGGCCTGGATTTAGATGAGGTACATAACATGTAAATAACAAGTACAATTGTTTTGATAATGTTTTCCATTATGTTAATATGTTGACCATGATATTTCCAATTCTACCAATTCCAAATATAGCATAATTTAACATAACATACTTGAGAATGTTATCAATGCAACAAACCGCTGTGAATACAACGTTTTTCATTATCATTGTTAATAATCACAGGTTGAAAGCTGGGAAGTCAGCGATATGTTTGCTACTAACGAGGCTAACTTCGGCTACAAATCAACCTTTGACGAGACCATGTCTGAGTACACGTGAGTTATTCTAATCCTTTCATTAAACCATCAACGGGAGAACCGTTTTGTTACGTTCGAATAGGAAAACAGGCCTTTGCCAATGTATTTGCTACATTTGGCTACATGCCACGTTTAGTGCATTCAAAATAATATGATTATATTTTCAAATTCCTTAAACTGATTAATTTTAAAAAATGGTAAAAACAAAGATCAAATAGCGTGGAACAATCACATACCTCATCTACGATATGTGCATTCCTCTCATGTTCTATGTCTATATTATATTTAATTGTTTGTGCCTTGTCTCCCTCAGGACATTACTGGTGGTAGAAGATACAACAGATTATGTACTCAGAAGGGAAAGAGCCTGTCGTCTAGCTGATGAAATCGAAGCTAAAAAGAGGGCTGATCAAGCCATCCAGGCAAAACAACCAAAAAAGCGCAAGAAGAAGGCCCGACGTCGTTCAAGGAAATCAGAATGTCCATATTAATAACAAAAATTTAAAAAAAAATAGAAAAAAAGTTGTTTCAAGGCTCCAGAAATGTTTTAAAATTATTTTAGTTTTGTCTTGTATTGTATTTGAGTTTTTTCCAAAATAAATTAAAATTATATGTGTAATTCAGTTGTTCGTGTTTTTTAGTGTTGTCTGCATGCTTCATCAACCCCTGCAGCAAGAAAAGTCTTCGGTTCCTGCTATTAATTGCATGCCGTTGATTCATAGTCGATTGACAATTATTTAGGCCTTAATTAAAGGGGGGGGGGAGTAGTTAAGACCCCATATATGTCGGCTTAAATGACCCACGGCCTAGCTCCTTCCTTTTAAACATTCTGGCCTCCGCTCCTGCTCCGGGTTAAGCCGAAACACTATACTTGATATGGAAGTCACAACGGAAACTGATTTGCATTATACAAATACTGAAATTTTCGCCTATTTGAACTAACAGATGTATATATGTCGAAAGGATTATTTGAAGCGAAAAAATAAACTGGAGTACAACGGATATTTAACATTATACAGAGTAACAATAATTGACCATAATATGCTAGGAAGTATATGATAATGGTCACCGTACTCATACATCAACAACAGTTTTCTCCACACTATTGTCTAATTTAACACCATCCAATGTCCCTTAATAATTTGAGGAACCAAAACCACCAGTGAAGTAGCTTACGAGCTATGATTGTACGGCAAGCCTCACATTTATGACCTGTAGTTTTCATCACTATGGCGGGCCATCAGTCTCAAATCGTGGGGAATCGACTTATACCGGTTTAAATCGACATACACCAGTTTAATTCTACATATTATCGATTTAAATCGATATATACCAGTTTAATTCGACATATCATCGATTTAAATCAACATATACCAATTTAAATCGACGATAAGTAAAATAAATTGGTATATGTCAATTTAATTCGACACATATACCAGTTTAAATCGATGATAATGTCGAATAAAATCGGTATATGTCAATTTAAATCGACATATACCAATTTAATTCGACTTATACCAGTTTAAATCGACATATACCGATTTAAATCGACATATACGGTACCAATTTAAATCGATGATATGTAAAATAAATCGGTATATGTCAATTTTAAATCGACATCTACCAGTTTAAATCGATGATATGTCGAATTAAATCGGTAGAAGTCAATTTCCTTGGACTTATACCAGTTTCTAGCAACTCAAATTGACATATACCTACTTAAATCGACATATCATCGATTTAGCTCAATACATATACCGATTTATTTTACTTATAATCGATTTAAATTGGTATATGTCGATTTAAATCGATGATATGTCGAATTTAACTGGTATGTGTCGATTTAAATCGATTATATGTAGAATTAAACTGGTAAACTGGATTTAAATCGATAGAAGTCAATTTAAGCTGCTGGAAAGTGGTATAAGTCAGGAATTTGGTTTATGTCGATTTAAATCGGTATAAGTCGATTCCCCACGATTTGAGACCGATGGCCCGCCATATATCACACCGTGCACAGAACGCCCAGTTCTTTACACAACGGTGATATCGTTCTATACCTAGTTAATTGTATCCCCTATATGGCACAACACTATATCGTCATTTAGGGAGCAAGATCGTTCTACAATGTCGACCAGACATTCGTGTTATGTCCTGCAGCATTTGCTTAGTATTTATGCAATCCTCCGCTCAACCCCCCCCCCCCCCCCCAACACACGCACATTCAAGAAGTACCAGTGTCGTAACTATTGTTGTTCATATCTTCGTACTATGGCAAACACACATAGGCCTAGGGGAAGCAGATTGGTGAGTAAGTCTTCATTACCTTTACTTTCCGTTCAGTAGGCAACTTTTGTAATCAGCACATAATGAAGAATATAACCACTGATGGAAAGTTAAGAACAGTGAAGATAAACATTGCCGTAGTTATATAGCGCCAATTAATTAGATTAGACAAGAAGGATTTCGGAAAAGAAACTTATAAATATGTCCCAAAAGGCGCGCCATAGCGGTAAAGGAAGTCAATGCGCGTTGTTCAGAACCCAGTTGTTTGCTTGCTTTATTACAATGATAGTATGTGCGTTATCATCGACCGATATTGCACTCTAACTTCAAGGTGACCCAAACTGGAACTGAACTGACGAGAGGGCTAAGTTTCCTAGCCTAAATTTCGATTCCGATCCCGCTTCGAAAACAGTCTCATCATGCCGCGTATACAGATAAAGGGAGGGGTGTGGCGAAATACTGAGGTAAAGTTTATCTACGTATCTGTGTTATGAAGCTCAAAGAGGCTATCTGCGTCTCGGGCCAAGGACCAAAATGTTACCAATCCTAGCGTTATAAGAATTAACGTTAGGCTACAGTGTAGTACAGTTCCAATTTGGGCTAGCCTAACTTAATGTATGGCAAAGCCATACGAATTTCACGATTCGAAAATAATCATCGACAAAATAAAGAAGCAAAAATTGTTGCTAATCACTCCCATACAGCTTGCGGGATCCAACCAATCCCAGGTCCCGAAGTTCCAGCCATATTTAGGCCAAATGGCTAAATGCAATTGGATTTCACATGGCAAAAGGGGAAAGTTTTCTATCTGTACTGTAGACCTAACTTAGACATAAATCTGTATTAGTTACAAATCTCCTTGTGCATTCAATCTCCACAGTCAAGATAATCCTTTTTTGATACCATTGTGTAGTATTGGTAGCCTAAGTAAATACACAATCATGACAATGTACTTTCTGGCGAGAATTTTGGCCCATTCGCAGAGTGCGAGCGATGAAAAATTCAGACATTACATAGCCATTGTTTATCCAAAACACTAAAGTTGGAGTATGCACAGGTATAACTGTTCATTATACTGTATGCTGGATCACACTACTGTATGCCTAAGTACTATTACTAATGGCAAACATGTAATGTTCCACTCGCCTCTCTCTTGCAAGTACTAACAATGCTGTAGCAATTCAAGCAGTTCCAAGGATACATTTAACTAGTGCCTCTAAATCAGTAGTAATTTCTTTGCTGTACTGAGTCCTGCTATAAGTGTTCACTGTATAGCCTTCATTGCTTTTTACATACAGTACAGTGACCAATTTTGAATTTCGCTGACTTTGTTTTGATAAACATAGGCTTTACTACTGTTTGAAGCTTTTATTTGCTTGTCCTCTGCAAATTGTCCAAAGTTTTCTTGGGAAAGAAATAATACCATGGTTGTTGGTAATACCAAAAATGGTGTAGGGTTAAGGATTGGTATCTTCGTCTTTATAATGGAATGCATTATGAAGCTTTCAGAATATAAACATCAATCTATAAGTAACCAATGTGTTGAAGTGGGAACTTGATTTTAGCAAGAAGATAATTTAAGCACATTTCAGTTTTTAGCAAATAGCTCAATTCATGAAATTCTAGTCTTGCAATCCTACTACTCTGTGGCTGTACCTAGCAAGATCATGGACAGACCAGGTGTTACATTTTATTAGATGTAGATCCGTGAAAATGGAAGAATGGTCAAAATATATGTGAGTCACAAGAAAAGGAAAACATTGCTACTTTATAGGAAAAAGATCAATGAAGAATTGTTTAACCTTACATGTGACTCTTTTTACCTTTTTTTTATGAACAGGATGAAATCCTCAAGGCAGCTGTTATGAAATATGGCAAGAACCAGTGGTCACGTATTGCCTCTTTACTGCATCGAAAATCAGCAAAACAGTGCAAAGCCAGATGGTAAGTGAAGTTTACTTTAACAGCTCAGGGAAACATGTTATTTACTAAGACTTTTTACATGACAGAATTTTTGTGATAGCAGTTTAGCCACTTTTACAGAGCTTCTTATCACACTGAGTGACATGTTGATAAAAATTAGTGTGAAGTCATTGGTTTGTTTCTAATATTCAGCTATTACAGAAAATGCTTTATGTTCACATTTGGCCTAGCAATTTTGAGATTTCTGATGTAAGTTTCATAAAAATACTGAAAATTTTATATGTTGACAAAGACTGTACATGCCATAGCAAGAAGTCTTTGCATTTTGTATGGCAATTTAGTCTTTTTGAGTACTATTTTCTGGAAGCAATTCCAGATAAATTACAACCTGCATTTCTAGACGCTTTGTTATCCCTCACTGATTCAAAGAGAGAACTTGATTACTACACCTTCTATCACAATAAGGTTTGAGTGGTTGGATCCCAGCATCAAGAAGACAGAGTGGGGCAGAGAGGAAGATGAGAAACTCCTCCATCTGGCCAAACTGATGCCCACCCAGTGGAGGACCATCGCCCCAATCGTCGGAAGGACCGCTGCTCAGTGCTTAGAGAGATACGAGATCTTACTGTGAGTACCGTAGGAAGATCAATGATCCACTCTGGGTCACAGAACCTAGGGAACCATCCAAGCCTAGGTTCGTGGGAAATTGATGGGCCCCTCACCAGAATTCACTGTTCTAAGTACACAAAAGAAAAACAGAATAAAAAAGAGAAAAAACAAGGAATTGTTTATAAATAAAGCCAAGTGGTTAAAAAGAAATGTGAAAATAGAAACAGCAATCTGTTTGACTTTTTGTTGTAAAATAACCTTACGTATCCGGATACTTGATTGCTTGCTTTGCAAACTATTCGATTGATTGATTTGAAAACTACAGCAGAAAATCGAACTTTACCTAGAAGTTTTTGGAGAGAAATTGAAGAGAAATCAAGGAGATTCATTTGTTGGAACCTGGAACAACAGATGAAAAAAGGAATTATTAATTACTAAATAATTTATTTTAATTTTTTATTAATTATTAAATACTCCACACTTATAAAACTTGTCCTTACACTACCTAGAATTGGAGTTTTAGCAGCCTTAAAGTGTATCTATTCTACCATAGAGATACATGTTAGCAGAGAAATATGACAAGCTTGTGTGATGGTTTAAATGTGTTTGACCTTCAGTCGCAGCACACTGTAATCAAAAGTAGACTAACATCATCCATTTTGCAATGACCATCGTATCTCATCGCTGTTTTATTATTACTTCATGTACTTCATTTATATAATAACTTCCTTATTATATATGTAGAAGATTTAGTTAGTCCACAAAAATCCAATGATGCAGTGTCCTAACAGATTTGGGGGATTCTCTATTGTACGACTCTCCTAAGTGCTTTAATGAATTATTATCGGAACAAAATTAGGTTGTCTGGATCCAAATTTAATGGTTTATTATATACACAAAGAAGAGACTCCCATAGAAAAGACATTCCCGGTAAGTCTACAATGCAATTTCAGATCAAACCATTCTCATCCAAGTTAAAGCTAATGTACTATATATTTTTAAACTGACTACCTGCCATGAATCTGGTGGGAGTAATACTGATCCCCCCTGTGTTAAATGTTAATATAGATTCTTTGTTGGAAATTGCCTCTTTCTCTTCTCTATCAGGGATCAAGCCCAAAAGAAAGAGGATGATCCCGATACTACGGATGATCCAAGGAAGCTGAAGCCAGGAGAGATTGATCCCAATCCAGAGAACAAACCGGCCAGACCGGATCCGATCGACATGGATGAAGATGGTAAGTGACTCTTCCAGGGGATAATCTGCCTTGGTATTTGCATAGCAACATCCAATGGAAAATGCAGGAATGACTCAAGAGAGGGTGTACAGGTTATAGCATTGATTGTACACAGATGCTATTTAACAGTTTTGAATATTGTTTGACTAATTAAGTCAAACATGAAAGAAAACATTTATCTGTAAATTGTAGACACTTAGTTGGGTCTTGTTAATAACCAAGGTTAAGAGATTAAAGAGACTATATTGCAACATTTTAATGCTTTTGAAGTGTGTGATGTACAGTCCAGTTTTATCTGTTGTATTTTGTCCCTCCATCAGTCAAAGACAATTTCTGTGAAAACGTCTACTGTATATGATAGGTCTCGGCAGTTTTAACAGTCAGTCCCGCTGTTATTGATACTTTGATCAATTTTCTTTTACTGCTGTTATTGATACTTTGATCAAGTTTCTTTCATATCAATCCTATTTCAACATTTCCCTGATTGTCTGTTGTTACATTAGCTGTTATAGTACGAACACATTCTCTCTGTCAAATGCTGACCTTTACACTATCGTTCTGGATATTGTGTTTTCCTTTTCACCTGGTATGGTAACAACTCTCTCCTTGATGACTTGGGCTTCATGCAATTTACTGTAGTCTTATACTACCAGATCTAGAACCATCAACTTGTACCACTGACTAGGAATGCACAGGCATGAAGAATTTCAAATCTGGTGCATCCCCACCGTTGTGTAAAGTCCTGAAATAGTCTCAGACATGTTGCTGTCGGCAACTTGGTCTGGCTTTTCTAACGCATCCCAAATTCTCTCCACGCGTAGAACTGGAAATGTTGTCTGAGGCGAGGGCCCGCTTAGCCAATACGCAGGGAAAGAAAGCCAAGCGTAAAGCCAGAGAGAAACAGCTGGAAGAAGCGAGACGTCTGGCCGCCCTCCAGAAGAGGCGAGAGCTCCGAGCAGCCGGAATCGAGGTACGGAAGAGACGAAGAAAGCGACGAGGCGTCGACTACAACGAGGAGATTCCATTCGAAAAGAAACCAGCCCCGGGATTCTATGACACTTCGAACGAAGAATTGGATAAGGAAGAGTTGAACTTTAAAAGGTTACGGATGCAGGACCTTGACAGTACGAGACGAGATGAGCAAGAAGAGGTAAACTCGTATGACATTTGTCGCTCAGGGTATCTTAAAAACAATCTTAACTCTGTTACAATTGTGACGTCACAGAGTGACGATTATATTTAGATACTTGTGATCTGCTGTGTTATAGTTACAAAAATTTCGCTCCGTAAAATTTCAATGAACAGAAAGAGACCATTGAAATGAATGCAACCTTTTAAGTGTCTGTTGGTAATGCATGCAACAGAGAATACCACATTGGCTAGGAATCAGTGATTGTAGGAATACAAGTAAGATACTCCAGCATCTGAGCTATTCTTCTGTCAATTGGGGAGGGTGGGGGGGGGGTCAATCCATTTTCACCTTTAACTTTGCTAGAGGGTTTTATTCAGCAGCCACAATGATCTCAATACCACTGACTTGAGAATCATCCTTATCAGGTCTGAATATATGACTGACTAACTCAACAATCCAATTATTTGTTCTTCTCAGAGAGAAAAGAAGAAGGACAGACAGAGGCAGAAGAAACGAAAAGAAAATGACATGCCAGGAGCAATCGCCGCGGTTAACAAGTAAGAAGTTAAATGGGTAGTTACTCCTGGGAGATGTAAACCTTTGATAAGCGTGTAGGATAGCGTGTACAAAGGCTGTTTGAAATGACTTTAATACTAATTTATTTGGTGACAGCAATTTGTGTTTGGATGTGATTTGTGGTTCATAATCGGTTGGGATGTTGAACTCCGAAGTTTAGAATGGATTTTTTTTGGCTAATGGTGATTTGAGACATGATGATAATTGGCGATTTCGTCATGTCCTGAAATATGTATCTATAGCTTTGAAAAGTTAGGTACGATTTATGTGATTTGGCTCTCAGGCAACTCACAGTGGAGTTCTTTTTGGTCTTATAACAGGGAGGGGGTGGGGGGAGGTACAGGGTGTTATGTTTCCTTTTCTGGTAAAGGTCAAGTTAAACTGTAAGTAGTGTACTAGGTAAGAATCCTCAAAATTATCTACACTTCATTTTTTTACTTTTTACAGATTATCAGAGCCACTTAAGAAGAGAAGTAAGTTGGTGCTCCCAGCACCACAGATATCAGATGCAGAGGTAGAAGAGGTAAGTCCATCCTTCATACACAGCTCTCAGTCTTTTATGACACTAATTACAAATTCTGTGGCAGAGAGTCGAAAAGACTCGCTGAGTAAACAGGCTTTGGTTTTGTTCTCCATAATAGTTTTCTTCATTCATCAAGATACCTTTTTTCTCCGTAGTCTTTGGTTCTGTTTCAAGATTTCAAATGCAGTGACTTTCTGTGCAATTATCCATATATCACCTGTGTAATCATGGATAATCATCAACAATTCTGTGCAATTGGCACAAATAACCAACTAAGTGACAATGAATGCTTACAGAGAGCATTGCACCAATACATAAGAGATATAAAGAAAACAGTGTTTAGAAAGAAGGTAATTGGGGGAAGTGGGAGGCAAAACTGCGAGTGATTTTAGATTTTTAATGGCTATTGACAGAAGTAGAAGTAGAGTCAGCAAATGGACAAAAAAATGGTCTAAAATGATGTGTGTATTTTCAACATTCTTTATTTACTCATATATTGTTTTGAAAGAATTTTAATTCTGAATTAAAATAATAAAAAGGAAAAAGACGAAGACCAAATTGTAACTACAATATCCCACTTTTTGATGCAAGGAATATATCTTTTCAATTGCAGGTTGTAAAAATGGGTCAAGCTAGTGAGAATGCAAGACAGATCGCAACAGAAGCCAGTGGTGAGGACAGCGCCTCCCAAGCTCTACTGAGTGACTACTCAGCAACACCTGGCCCTGCAGGCCTCAGAACTGCTCGAACACCAGCTACGCAGGACAATGTCCTTCAGGTAGAACTGATAAATTATGCATTATATCATCTGATTACTTACTCTTCTAAGCTCATCTCCATGTATGTAGTCTTAAAAGGCCTTTTGAAGTGTATTCATTTTACTGTATTTTTCTTTTGGGTTGTAAGCTTGGGTCAACATAGATTACAAGTTAACAAAGTCATTTTGTACTTCAATCTAGTTAGGTCATTTGAGAATGTTCGCTTGGGATAGAACCTTAAAATGTTATTTTAAAGCCTCAGAAATGTGCAAAGTTTGAATGACATTTACAGCTTAAATTTTTATTGTTCTGTCTTTTCATCAGGAAGCTCAGAATATCATTGCTCTCCAGAATGTAGACACCCCTCTGAAAGGAGGTCTGAACACCCCTATCGCTGAGAGTGACTTTGATGGTATAACACCAAAACGTCAGGCCCTTGCCACCCCAAACACCGCATTCAGCACACCGTTTAGGACACCAAGTCATGGAGCTGATGGTATGTTTAGGAAGAAGAAGTACATCACATTGCTGGATAAATTAATAAAATAATAAAAAAAGAATTTCTCTGGTTTTTTCTCTTGGACAATCACGGCTTACTGTTTGGTTGTCTGAACAGCAAATTTGGTTTTCTAAAAAGTGTAGCAAAATCTCCAAAGTGATGCAGGGCGATACCAATTTATCATTTGATCTAGTTTGACGGTATTTAGTAATGATCCAATCTCAATTTGATGTAAACAACTAGTTTTTGCCAGAGGACCACCAAAGCTGATCTTGGTTTTCCGAACAGAAATTTGGTAATCTCTGACCATACAACTACTGTTTTAAAATTTGCCACAATTTCGCCTAAAGTGGTAGAAGAATATTTATCAGTACTGAAATGTTTTATGCAGGTTGTTACGATGTTTAGAAGTCGGATTTTACTTCACAGTAGAACGCATATCCAGGCCCCGTCAGAGACCGTAAATGTTGGTAGATGAGAAGCCTTGTTTTCATAAAAAATAATGTTATCAAAAAAGGTATTTGATTTGCTGCTCATAACTTAAGGACTTTTTATGGAACTTTCTGCTTGACAAACTCTGCTTTTAATGACAAACTCTGCTTTTAATGACAAAATTCTGCTTTTAATGACAAACTCTGCTTTTAATGATAAAGAAATGTGAAACTGTCATTTTTATTTTCCCTCAACATTACTACATTGGCTTCCATTTATTGTGTTTTTTTTGTTTTTTGTCTTGAATAAATTCATCGTTTGGTTTGGTGTTTACAATTGACAGGTATGACACCCAGATCAGGTATGACACCGAGAGGGACACCTCGTCCAGGGACCATGGGCTCAGCGACCCCCGGATCAACTCCTCTCAGAGATAATCTAAATATCAACACAGAGGACGCTCTAATGGAGTACGACAGCCAGAGAGAAGCTAAGCGGCAAATGGTACGTTAGGGTTACTCCTTAGTATGATAAAGTAATGTTTATATGTCCATAGCCTACTGCTAGCAGGGTATAATTTATCCAGTATCGCATCACGAAATGCTGTACAAATCGGTAAACTTGTTGCTATACAAGTTTAAAGGTGTATCGCAGTTTTCAACACAGGAACTATGGTTTTCATTGAGAGAAAAGAACTCAAAGCCTTAAAAAATGTTACAGACAATTTGAAGAGTAAATGATTCTCCCTCTCTTGGCCTGTAAGATTTCTACAATGGTTTGGCTTACACATTGTCTAATTAGCATAAAACACTCCAGGTGAACTTTGAAAAGTTTTAGAGATTAATGTTGCCACTGATTGCAGCATTAAAAGAGAGAGAAGGAATGCCTCATTGCATTTCATGAAACAATTGATTAAATTACAGGAGTGAGACGTGTGTATTTGGTGCTATTTCTGGTATTCTTGTTATTTGTATGTATGTATTTTAGATCCTCATGCAAGCAGTAACTCGCGAAGAAGCCTCATTGGCTTATCAAAGCCGCAAGCTGACGGAAGTCAGTCTCTTAGATTCATATTTAACATCCATGATTATGAATTGTCAATTGTCAACAACTCTGTAACTGGATGACATACATTAATCTTGGAGTGACTCGAACCCGGGACCTTATGATTGAAAGGCACGGGCGTTAACCACTGAGCTAACGCTCCCTATTTGATTTGCAATTGGTGGCTATTTGATACTGATGGTGGTAATTGGTGGCTATTTTGTGCTATGAGTGATGACTGATGCTATTGATGGTAAATGCACCTGGCATCTATGATATAAGGACAAAAAAAAAACTGTAAAGCTGTTTGAATAAAGAAGAGAAGTGTCCCATCGGTTTAATGATTCGTTGGATGTGGTTTTAGACATTGCTGAATAGTGTCTTTCATAGGTCTAACAATTGAATGAAAGATATTGAAATTTCAATAAAACTTCCCAGGTGAAACCTCAAATTCTGTTTTGTCCCCCCACCCAGTGTTGCAGAGTAAGAGGGGAACATAAATTCTGCTAGATCCCCAAGTTATTTAAAGGTCTTTGCTGATGATAAATATCAACAATTTTTTTTAAAGAAAGCAGCAGCAAAAATCCATTCATTTAATTCCTTCTCATCCACAGAGAGAACAAAAGATGGAACTGAAGAAAAGTTTGGCGGGACTACCGGTGCCGCGGAACGATTTTGAGATAGTGATCCCAGAGAATGAGGATGGGCTACAGGAAGAGGTAGAAATAGACCCCCATTATGTGGAAGATGCTGCAGATATAGAGCTCAGGAGACTCCAGATCATAGAAGAGAAAAGTAAATCTTTTGAACCAATGCTATCTGATCATTCAGTTCATATGCATTAATATACGAGAGGGCGTTGTGGTCAAGTGGTTAAGGCAGTGGACTTGTGATCTAAGGATTACAGGTTAGAGCCCTGGCCAGATCATTGCCTCGTGTCCTTGGGCAAGGCACTTTATCTCCATTGCCTCTCTTCACCCAGGTGTGTAAATGGGGACTTGCGAGGTGACTTGTAAATATAGTTGCGTGC
>KN886360.1:68098-78604 GCA_000934455.1 Apostichopus parvimensis
CTCTAAGCAAAAACAAACAGGTTGATTAACCATCGAAATCCCCACATGAAAGACATGGCAAAGTCAATATTAAAAATAACCATTGTCAAATGATGGATGGTGAAAGAAAAGAACAAAGAAGTCCATGAATATAATATGACATGTTCTGGATGAGGGATTTCCTGAACACAACCAATTTAAATGACTTCCTCAGTTCATTGATGGCCTATGCACATAACGTCAAACCGCCTTAAAAATGTAAAGAGCATAAAAGAAGCAATGGTACGACTTACTGTTTTTCTAAATCTGCGACCATTCTGTTTATACCTTCCTCTGAGTCCTTGTGAGTACCTTGCATCAGTGAGTCTACGCTGGGGTACATATCCGTCCCCCTGAAATAAAATAAACCGTACGTCTATAAGGAAATACTTTAATAAGAATTGATATTATAAGCAGCAGTTATGACATAGCAGTTTCAAAGTCTCTCAACTTGGTCTCATATCATATGCTATTAGCCTCCATGCAGAAACTGTATATATCTTTGCACTTGCGAAGCAATTTGCCCATTTTGCATACAATTTTGGCAATGCAATGGAAGATAAATTATTTCCCAATAATATTTATTTATGTAATATTAATGCAGCTGTTCATTGTTCTTTCTATATGCTGAATGACTATTCAAAGTTTAACTGTAAATGGATGGCACAAAAAAAAAAAAATTGTATATATATATGGGATGTAAAATGAAAATGAACTTCAAGCTTCCAAGCAATTTCTGCTGCAGTTGAAATTGACACAATTATTGTATCAGGGGATGTTGGCAGAAATCCTAGCCCATTTTGATGCCTCAATTCAGCATAATTTAACAATGAGATATAATGAATAAAAAACATCAAAATTCCATCAGAAAAAACAAATGCAGTACTCCCCTATCCTTAATTATTGTAATTGTTAATCCTTGATGGACCATTAAGGAGGGAGTTTGACTATGATCAAGTAACCAACTATAAATTATCCTGAACACCATTTATATCATCTCATTTTGCACCATCTCACGTTTACATGACCACAATATAAAGTTGAACACCGGTTCGAATGTTAGGGGTTGTGTTGACGGTACTTCAAACTTGTAAACAATTTCAAAATGTGTATTTCTGCTCCCTTAATATATGTTTTCTCATCTTTTCTTTTGTTTCTGCTTACATTTTATCTTTCTTGTGACCATATTCTGCCATGTCCGGTTTCATCTGCTTCGTCAGTCTCTGGTATTGTCTATAGGAGGCTTGTTCGTAGTCAGAGAATCCTTGGTCTGGATTCTTCCTCTTTTTCTTCCTCTCCCACCTGTCGGCATCCTCTGCAGTGACATCCATGACCTTCACTCTGTCGTAATCTTCACCCTTGGCCTCTGCAGCCTGTACGAGATGAGCGCAAAATGTTGGATGTATGTTAAGCCCACTCGAAAAAACTGGAGAAAACATTACACCTCTCGTATGCTGAAGTACATTCCTGGCTTTATAATGATATTATTAAATTCCTGGCTAATAATACCCACGCAATTGTAAGATACCTTATTTTTAGTCATTATGTGCGCCAATGACTAGGAATTTATTGAGGATTGGAAGACTTGAGGCTAGGGGAGGGAGGAAGGGGGGTGGGAGAGGGAGGGAGGGAGGGTGATGCTACTGTAAGGATTTCCTTTTTGTATACTTGCTTTGAACTAAATGAACAACTTGGCAAATTCAGAGCTTAGCCTAACTTATTTATCACACATTTATTACAATCAATATTTTATATTTTAATACCTTTCTCTTTTCTTCTTCTTGTAAAATCCACTCTCCTTTCCTCTTCCTGGCCTCGTAGTTCGACGGCAGTTTGTTCCGTCTGTCTTCTTCAACAACCTCTGCATGGTTCAACTTCCTTGCTTCATTCTATAAAGGAGATGGATAGAGATAGAAGAATAAAATAATATGCCTACTCATGAATATAAAATTAATATTAATTTGTCCAGTTTAATGATAACAAAACTAATAAAGGATGATTTTATTGTCGCACTAGATAAAACACGATTCCTCTTACAATCAATCAGTTTATTTGTTACATCTCTTTGTTTACATATTCAATACTATATTCAATTTTTCATTCTACAATGTACGAGAGACACCGAAGAAAAAAGACAATGAAAATAAAGCACTTATCTCACTGTTCATGAACATAAAACAATAGTTTTGTGTTTTGTTTTCACTGATAGCCATTACCAACCAACAATGTCTTCCCTGTTATATGAAAATAGTATGTCGTACCACTAATTATAGGTCTACGATGAACTGTAACTTAATGTTTCAATATTTCCTGTAAAGGATACCACAGTAAAATTCATGAATGCACTGAGCACAGTGTGATGATCTTGAGACTTTGTCCTGGCAAAATTTGTACTCATTGTTGAATCATTTTTCTCAATCTAGCTTTTGCAATGTGATAACAACATGTACATCTACATTTTACGAATTGAGAAAACAATTTGACATCTTTGCAAATAATTGACGCTGTACCAGTATACTGTGTATCTAATATTATGGTGCTGTCTGCATTTAAAATGAGTGGAATGAGAATGAAACTCAACTTGGATGACCTTATGTGAATGAGATAAAAACACTATCATTTGTTCTAAAGCAACTATGAGAAGCCAAGTTTAACAAAGTTCTAGAACGAATCCTTTGGGGATATACTTTCCAATTCTGTTTACATTGAATACAAACAAATAATAAAACCAGTCTAGCTGATATCAATAAGTTAACTCAAAACAGGTTACTCGATAAATGTGACGACTTTGGACATAGCTCTGCAAATTGATATCATCCTTGGACTCACTGAGGTGACTGATAGTACGCTTGTAACACTTTTGGTTACATTCCGTTGCTATGGTAATGTGTGTCATAGTCGGTACCGCATCAGACTCTGTCCCCATGAACATGCAACACCAGGAACTTACAATATGTTTACATTACAGGCTTATATGATTAGACATATGTGCAGAGTGTATTGTAGAAAGATCGAAAGAATGGAGAACATTTTTATTATTTAACAGGAGTTCTTAGAGTGGTACATTTCAATCCTTATCTATGCTTATATTGTCACTTTCATAACCTTTAACTACCCAAATAATCATATCAAGCCAACATGTACTACGTCAAACATTTTGAAAAGCCCAGAGTGCCAAATTTCAATGTTTGTATGATATAAACTGTACGTGTAAGTACAGTGATTCAAATGCTCAACTTATATTTCGCTCGCAGGGACTGTTAGAAACTTATACAAAATGTAGCTCTCTTACTCTCTTTAACTGAAGTTCTCTGAGTTTAATCATCCTTCCAAATTTCTTCTGAGCAGCTGTTTTGGTAGATGAACCAGATGACGAAGCTCCCGATGATTTGCTTTTCCCTCCAACATGTTTCACTGTCGATGTGCTTTTGCCTGGAGCATTCACTGTGTCTATACTTGCCATGATAAACTGGGAAAAGAAAAAAAAAAGAGTCATGAATCTTTAACTATTAGACTAACTCTCCTATTTTACCTAGAGCTATTTGTCAATTTTACAGTATATACCAGGATTATTTTGATATACCATGGCCATAGTAGCGTTGTGCGGTAGTCGGATTTCACACAACCGGTAGTGTTGCAACATGAATCCCGGTATCGTAACTACAACCGGTATTTTCCTCAACTTTCATCTACGGTTCAAAGCACTTAGTTACGAGACTGTCAATGTCATGCATTCAATATGCATAGCCTAGGCTGTGTACATACTCTTACACGCACGTTCATAAAAAAAAAAAAAAAAAAAATAACACGCTATATTAGGGCCTTTGTTTTTTAACATACACTTCCAAAAAGAAAAGCACAAACCTTGGAAAAAAGCAACCCACACCATCCTTCATTCATACTCGACGTACGATATTAGATTAACACGTTCGCACGTGGATTAAACTTGTAATCCGTACAAAAACATAAATTGGGAGTTCCCCACGAATCCATGATATTGGAATAGGGCAACCCCTTCAAGTTCAAAAGTTCACAATGAAAAGTTTTTAACTATCAACAAGTCACCACGTGTTTGGAACTTCAGACAATAAGAATGTTACATAGGGGCTACGTAAATACGGGATTATAAACTACATACATAAGAATAGTACAGATTTATTTATATCGTACTCCAGAAAATATACTTTCAATACGTACAATATCGATCTTTCGTACAAAAGATCTTAAAAATTAAAAAAGTAGCGAAAGATAAATATAAATGACATCGTGGAACCCCCCGCATTAATAAACGAATCCATTTCATTACAGCATTAAATCTCAAGTACTGAACTGCTGTGTGTACCTGTACCGTACCCTAGGCTAAAATAATATACAGTCCCGTGCGAAGATGGATTTAAACTGGATATACTCCCTGCGGTTTTGGCTCAAAATTTATTAAATCGTTATAATTATTATAACAAAATGAGGTGAAATGCATAAGAGTGAGATTTTGTACATGGGAACCTTGACAATCATCGTTTGAAGGAAGAATAAATAACGAAAATTTCAGAATAACTTTGAGGTCCCGTAACATGCTGAGCGCAAGTAACGTTCGATATTTGGTGTAGCCTAGGTGCAAATTACTACGTGAAAAGTTGATTCGTTAATATATAGGTCTAGGCCAGTACGTAAATTGGTCAGATATTATTTAAACTAAGAACACAGAAACCAGAAAAAATCGTGTTTTGTTTTCTTTATTTCAAATAGTAACACGTAGATATTTTTATTATGTCCGGGATTCCCGGGTATGATATTGAAACGAATGTAGTAACCGGTTGTTTTCCCACTACCGGTAGTATTTACACAATGCTTTGTGATCGGGATTAGTCAATACCGGGATCGGGATACCGGGATTCACTTGACTACCGGGATCCCGCACAACCCTAGGCCATAGGTTGTCTGGATAAGAAAGAAATCCTGATAACCAAGTTTCTAATTTTACCAAGTAGTACTGCTTGCCATTTTATTGTTAGCTTTTGTGTAGGAAACAACTGTGCTTTGCTTTCATGATGACACAATATGTTGTATTTTTAAATTAAATTTGAAGTGGACTGCAATGACAATGTTCTCTAGCTGCCACACTAATAAGTAATGCATTGGTTTTATTCACCAGGCAGCTAGACAAACCTAGGCAAATCTCTCCTTCCAATTTGAGTGAAAACTTTGTGTTTAGTTTTTACATGGCTCCCATGCTTGAAATTCCAGAATTCTTCAAGACCAAGACATATCTTGCAGTTTACTATGAAGCGTACATACTAATGGGGCGTTGTGGTAAAGTGGTTAACGCAATGGACTTGTGATCTAAGGATTACAAATTCAAGCCCTGGCCATATAATTGCGTTGTGTCCTTGGGCAAGGCACTATATCTCCATTGCCTCTCTTCACCCAGGTGTATAAATGGGGACTTGCCAGGTAACTTGTAAATATAGTTAAGAGCCCCGGTTTGTGGCCGCACCCTATGGGAAGTCCCCCGGGAGACACATGGTTGTGGTGCCCCAAGAGAGATTGATTGAATTGTGCACACTTTGGTTGACAAGTTACCAATGACCAGGGCTAAGTTGTACATGCTATGGTCACTCTTGCAAAATGTACACTAACCTCTTCCATTACTTTTGGAGAGCCTGGGTCATTCAAAGAGCCATGAATCGCAAACATGATATGCTGTAGCTCAATAACTTTTATTCACAACTTTGAGTTGATTGTGTTGAATGTTTAAGAACCAAAAGGTCATATCATGAGAATGATTCATATAAGGATTTTTCCTTCCTTTTGTAGATTACACTTTAAGGGCTTTCAAAACCTAGAAAAATGATGTGTTTCCTTTCCCTTGCCTTATCCAGATATTTCCAATTTCCTGACAGTGTGGAAACCAAGGTGTAACAAAGCACATTTTGGTGGAATCTGATCAGGGCATAAATGAAGTGATATAGGCCTAGTTGAATGATAAAACTAAACTACAGGCAAAACAGAGAGATAAATACAGCAGTGCTCCATGCCACGTCAAGAGACCATTTCTTGTGCTTTTTACTACTCTTAGCATCACACTTCACAGTTCACAAAATGCTTATTTTCATGGAAGTTGCTTTTAAGTTTTATGTGGCAAAATATGTCACTGTACCAACACCTTTATGTAGAAAAGCAGGAATAATATTGGATTTAAGGGGTCATGTCCCTGATTGCGTGGAATCGCCCAAAGACAGTGAACAAGATATATGTGATGGTAGTGGCTATTGACCCGGCCGCCGGGCCTCTAAGCCCCGATCGCTATTCACCCGGCTGTAGATGGTACCATGGAAGTTGTGCACAGTCCTGGATCTCATATAAATTTACTGTGTAGGCCTACGTACGTACGTCAGGCAGGGCAAGCGCATGTGTTCAGTAGGCCGGGCTATTAAAGTCTGCAATTGCCTGCGCTGCGGATCATCGGCGGCGATCGACCCCCACACAAACAAACGCAATCGCTATTCTCCCGCGCCATTCATTTCGGCAGCCGGGTCGATAAGCCACACTGTTCGCTATTCACCCGGCGGCCGGGCCGATAAGCTCCGCTCGCTATTCACCCGGCGGCCGGGTCAATAGGCCCCACCATATGTGATAAGACTTTTATTTCGCGTAATTGGGTCCCATCAAATTGTACCCTGTAGTGTAATGGAAACAGTAGTAACTAACACTGAGTGTGCCAAGCCTAGGCCTAGCTGACAATCTACGCTACAATATTCTCTCTGCTATTACACAAAATCTGAAACTGTTCATTCATGTAAACTTACGGTTATCGATTGGTAAACAAATTTTACCTAGGTGGAATGTCTTCAATCTCCGATGTTCACAATAAGCCCACTGATGCTCTCTGATTTTGACTCAACCTTTACGCTGTCTACGTTATGTCGTCGATACAGCGATTGTTACAGCCCACAGAATTCATACACAGCTTTGCCTACTCTGATCTGAACGTCAGAGCGAGAAATCAGTTGACCTTGCACCTTTTGTTTTATTCATGAGGAAGAAATTTAGTATTACCCGTGTAATTTTGATAAATTTGGGAAAATTAAACACAAACATCAATGGTTACTTGGCAAAACATTCTCAAGTCAAACAATAGTAATAAATCTGTTGTATTTGTTATACTACTCTGTCCCATTATCGTAGAAAAGGTCGATACTGGATGTTTCGAGATGCATTGTGGGGGATAATTCTAATTAGATTTCAATCAATCATGTTAATTTGATGCGGTGATTCCGAATGATCGGGATACTGATCAGACACAAAAGTTTATGAATTTTGACCATTGGAGCCATCGAAATTTAGAAAATTGCTGCCGATCTCGCCATGAATCAAATGCAGAACAACTTCAACCCACTTATGACGAAAATTATAAGGGTAAGTAAGATAACAGGACTTGATTTTAGTTGATTTGAGACTGACATGTCTTATATTTGTATAGATCACACAGTAACTTATGTCACTGAGCAGACTGTAGCAATACTGCCATAGGCCCATATGTGATTTTAACAATAGGGTATGGTATACATGTCACGAATAAGTGTGACTAACACAGGAGGTACAATAATTAGAGACAATAATATCAGACTAGTGACAAGGGTTGTGGGTGGTGGTGGGGACGGGGAAGGGGGTTGCTAGCCTGCTTGAGCTACTCCTAAAGGTTAACAAAATTATGAAAAGAATAGGAAATAAAGTGAGAGTAAAGGAAAAGAGCAAATAATTTTTCAGATTGGAATCATGAAAAAGAAGAAGAAAGAATATAGCCAGCCAGAGCCAGGCCTAGGAAGGGGACAGCTAACTTCACTGGGGGATTGATATCAGTACAACAATAATGTCATTTTTATTTCAATATCAAGGTGCCAATGCGACACACCTTCACCGTGGAACAAAAGATGACACTCCTAAGATACTTTGAAAATGGTATGCTGGGACAAAGTATGGCCTACCACGATAAAATCATCCAGTGTGCCCAGGAATCTGGACTTGACTTTGAAGTAGTGAAGGTATAGTGAATATTAAATTATTGATCATTCCACACCAGCTTTAACAGGTTGAATTATTGAGAGCAATTTTGAAATGTTTACATAAGTACGCCTATATAGCTGTTATTGATCAAATCAGAGCTGAAGCCATCCACATCATGGATCAATATCCTGTGGCGGAGCTAGGGGTATTGGTCAGAGGGGGCGAGAATGGTCTGTAGGGGGGCTTTCGACACTATCTAAGCGGAGCACCACCACAGGTTGGCGCGTATACGCGTACAGACATTTTTTGAGTTAAGATACTCCCTAGATCCCCGGAAATGACCCTTTCCGGGCCTGGCTAATATGCAGATAAACAAAGAATAAATAGGTGTCATCGCCAAATTTACACCAACAAAATGTGACAAATGTCAAAATGTAGATGAGAGCGCAATAAAAAAGTAAATAATTGCGAATAAGTAAAAAGTGGTAAAGAGCTGAAAAGGGCGCCAGCAGTTCATTTGAGTCCTTCAGGGGGGGCATCTGCCCCCCCTAACTGTATGGACGCTCCGCCACTGTCAATATCGTGCCCATCAACTGATGGTCCTCAGGCTATGGGATGCTGGGAGCTGATGGCTCCTGAAAATTTTGCAGTGGGTCGCAGGCCAGAGTTTCCAGATATGTATTTTGTTGTTGTTTGAAGTTTGCCAAAGGTAGCTTTTGTGCATTCTGAGCATTGAATGGGGCCTTACCCATATTCATGCAAGCTCCTGGGGTGTGGGCTGGCCCTGATGTTGTGAACCGCTGCTTTACACTATATAGTGACTGTGCTTGCTCGTACACATAATGTATAACACCCTCAGGTCTCTGGATAGATGGGTTCCAGCATACATGCAATATATCATGGTGAACACTGGAAATGAATTTAGCCAATCATATTCACCCATTATGGCAAGGTGGTGGGTGGTGGGGCGAGGGGTGGGGAAATTCCTTCCCATGCAAAGTTCTACCAATGTGAGGACCATATAATTCTCAAGTCTGTGTAAACTAGGAACTTTTGTTGGGTAGGATTTGGGGGGGGGGGTGGTTATTTTGGAAATGGAAGAGTGCTCTCAAATGGGAATAATTGGCAGAAAGGAGTGGGTGGTGCCAGAAGCATGTCAAAGTGAACGAAACATGTCCTGCAGTAGCAGTCTGGGTTTGTATAGCGTCTCCAATGCCAGTTAAGGAGGTTGGGGTATAGGGAAGGGGACCCATTTTATATACTGGCTAAGGTACCGCCTCCATTTAAACACCACTGAATGTTGGTCTGATTCCTATAGTCCCCACCCACTCCCATCCCAAATTCTAGTAAAGCCTGTGTCAGCCTAGCTAGGGTCCCTTGGTTGTACATGCAGTTTAACTTCATATGGATAGGCAGCTGACATACAGTACAATATACAAAGCCTACAGTATGAAAAAAAAACTCAATCAGCAATGTCCAGCTGCTAAAGTTAGGGAAGCATAAGGTTTGTTTGGCTGTAGATATTATCACCAATATTGTTTGTGTATAGTACAGAATTACCATTCACTTTTTGTAGCATCTTAGTTTATGATTTCTTTGTCACATCTGACTGTAATTATGTCATCAATTGACTTATAGAGAGAGCAGGTGTTCCATTAGGTCTGTCCTTAATTCAGCTAAATATAGATCTGGCAATTGCATAAGGTTCTGTTTGTAACAACTGTAAGCTTCAAAGAATTTCATTGCAGCATATATTTTGCTATCACATAAGGGCCAACTTGCTAGTTCGTGTGCCTAAGTATAAATCTTTCCTGTAGATACTGTAGCATTTGACATGGACTGTTTTTGAAAAGTTCAATTTTTTTTTAATTCTACACCAAAAGTAATATCACAACATTTGTTTATGATCTTTTTCAGAACTGGGTTGGCAATCAGAGAAGGAAACGCCGCATGGAAGAGATGCAGTCAGTTTGTGGAAATCAGGAGCCAATGATGGGTCCAATGTCTCCACAGTCATCCATTAGGCCTCGGATGGTTTCTAGTCCAGCAGGTACAGTAATCCTACTAGAGTATATATGGCACATCCAAAAGTTGATCATTCAAACCATCATGATGTTGTGTTGAAATTTTCTATGCTCAGACTTTTTAGGGCAGTACCATGCTAACGGAACTTTTGCCATTGTACTCCAGACCATCTATAGCTCTATCTGTCTGTCAAATTGCTGGAAGAAGTCATTAACAGCACTTATTAAACTTATTAAAATGTATATAGTGCAAAGTCGAACATGATGACACTTGATATTAAATCTAGGTATTTCAAACAGACCAAAGGTCATTTGAGGTCAAACTCTAAAATCCTTGATTCAACAGGTTTTTGCAGAGTTTACCGAACAAGTGTTTGAAAACCATGGATACCATTCAAACCAGGTGTAATTAATGCACAGTCCTTGTGGGAAACCACTCAAGTGAACGTAAATTAAAACA